>JAODAL010007913.1:0-121696 GCA_025379985.1 Phyllomedusa bahiana | reverse complement strand
ATAAAAAAAGCCCTTAAAATTCCGTTCACAGAAAAATAAAAAATGTATGGTTCAGACTATGGCAATGAAAAAAAAAAGGTTTTCCTGTTTGTATAAAAAGTTTTTATTGTGTAAAAGCAGTTAAATAAAAAAAATAAATTGGTTATCGCTGTAATCTATCAACTGTGAGTAAAGCTAGCATTATTTATGCTGCACAGGGATACTGTGAAAAAAACAATAAAAAACACTCCCAGGGATTGCTTTTATTTTTTTCAAAATTCCTCCCAAAGACCTTAAAAAAAAGTGAACAAAGCTTTTCTAAAACCCCCTTAAATGGTTTCAATAAAAACACCAATTCATTTTTGCAGAAAAAAAACCCCCCTACAAGTTGCCACAGCAAATAAAAAAAGTTATAGCTGCGGAATGGAAAAACAAAAAACCCAATTTTTATGACTATTTCGTTGTGAAAAAAGTAATAAAACAAAAAAAAAATATGAAAAATTTTATATATTGAAATTTCCCTCCCCCCATAGAAAATTTTTTTCTGCGAAATACCGCAGGGCCCCGAATTTTAAAAAATTAAAAACCCAAAAAACAATGCAGAAGTTTTTTTTTCCCCCTTTTTTGGGCCCAAAATGCTAAAAATAACTCGGGAAACCCCCTGTGACCCAAATCGCACAATACGCACCCGATGATACCAGAGGGGGGTGGATCCAAAAAGGGGTGACTTAGGAAGGTTTTCATCTGTTCTGGGCTTTGGGGATTTGCAAATGCGAATGGACTCAAAAAAATCTGTGTTCCAAAAGCCAAAAAAGCGCTCCCTTCCTTGTACACCCCCGCCCCTGCGCCCAAAAACAGTTTTAAAATGTTGCAAACCTCCCGTTTTTGGGGGTCACTCCCGATAAAGGGGGCTGTGTCCCGCCCCCCCCCCTTTTAGTGGGTTTAACCCCGCCCCTTTACAGAAGCTGGGGTTATGTTGTACAGAGCACGGGGGAGGTTCTTTAGCCTGACGTGCCCCTTCAGCCCCCATCCTGGGCCGCCCGGGGGAATGTTCTCCTAGCTTTGTGAGATCATTGCGGGGATATGGGGCGGGGGCCCCTTTAAAGGGACCCCGAAGCTCCGCCCCCTTTCCCGGGGGGTTAGAAAAAATAGGATGCCAGCAGGACAGGTGAGTGAGGAGGCGTTTTGTGTGTTGTGTGGGGAGTGGCTGATTGTCTGTGAGGAGAGGGGTGTGTGTGTGGAGGGGGGTGGCTGATTGTCTGTGAGGGGAGGGGTGTGTGGGGAGGAGGTGGCTGATTGTCTGTGAGTGGAGGGGTGTGTGTGGGGAGAGGGCTGGGTGTGGGGAGGGGGGTGGCTGTTTGTGTGAGGAGAGGGGTGTGTGTGTGGAGGGTGTGGCTGATTGTCTGTGAGGAGAGGGGTGTGTGTGTGGGGGGGGTGGCTGTGTGTCTGTGAGGAGAGGGGTGGGGGTGTGTGGGGAGGGGGGTGGTGATTGTTGTGAGGAGAGGGTGTGAGGGGAGGGGGGGGGCTGATTGTCTGTGAGGAGGGGTGTGTGTATTGTGGGGAGGGGGGGTTGTTTTGTTTTGGGGGAGGAGGGGGTGTGGTGTGTGGAGGGGGGTGGCTATTGTCTGTGAGGAGGGGGTTTTGGTGAGGGGAGGGGGGTGGTGTTGTCTGGGGGGAGAGGGGTGTGGGGGGAGGGGGGTGGCTGTTTGTCTGTGAGGCGAGAGGTGTGGGGGGAGGGGGGGGGGCCCTGTTGTGAGGGGAGAGGGGGTGTGGGAGAGGGGGGGGTGGGGGGGCTGATTGTCTTGAGGAGGGGGTGTGTGTGTGGAGGGGGGTGGCTGATTGTCTGTGAGGAGAGGGGTGTGTGTGTGTGGAGGGGGGTGGGGGATTGTCTGGGATGAGATGGGTGGGGTGTGTGGAGGGGGGTGGCTGATTGTCTGTGAGGGAGAGGTGTGAGGGGGGGGGGTGGCTGATTGTCTGTGAGGAGGGGGGTGGTGTGTGGGGGGGGGGGGTCTGATTGTCTGTGAGGAGAGAGGTGTGAGGGGAGGGGGGTGGTTTTTGTCTGTGAGGGAGGGGTGTGTGTGTGGGGGGGGGGGTGTTGTCTGTGAGGAGAGGGGTGTGTGTGGAGGGGGGGGGGATGATTGTCTGTGAGGAGAGGGGTGTGTGTGGTGAGAGGGGTGTGTGTGTGTGGAGGGGGGTGGCTGATTGTCTGTGAGGAGAGGGGTGTGTGTGTGGAGGGGGGTGGATGATTGTCTGTGAGGAGAGGGGTGTGTGTGTGGAGGGGGGTGGATGATTGTCTGTGAGGAGAGGGGTGGGTGTGGTGGAGGGGTGTGTGTGTGGGGGGGGGGTGGTGTTTGTGTGTGGGAGGGGGTGTGTGTGGGGCGGGGGGGGGCTGATTGTCTGTGAGGAGAGGGGTGTGTGTGTGGAGGGGGGGGGGCTGATTGTCTGTGAGGAGGTTGTGTTTTGGGGAGGGGGTGGCTGATTGTCTGTGAGGGGAGGGGTGTGTGTGTGGGGGGGGGTGGGCTGTTTTGTCGTGAGGAGAGGGTTTGTGTGGGAGGGGGGTGGCTGTTGTTGTGGGAGAGGGTGTGTGTGGGGCGGGGGTGGGCTGATTGTCTGTGAGGAGAGGGGTGTGTGTGTGGAGGGGGGTGGTGATTGTCGTAAAGGAAGGGGAAAGGTGTGTGTGGGGGAGGGGGGTGGTGATTGTTTGTGGGGGAGAGGTGGGTGTGGGGGGGGGGGGTGGGGTTGTGGGGGGGGGGGTGGTGATTGTCTTGAGGAGGGGGTGTGTGGGGTGGGTGTGGCTGATTGTCTGTGAGGAGAGGGGTGTGTGGGGAGGGGGGGGGGGGGGGGTTGTTTGTTGGGGTGGGGGGGGGTGTGTGTGGGGGGGGGTGGCTGTTTGTCTGTGTGGGGTGGGGTGGGTGGGGGGTGGGGGGTGTGTGTGTGTGGAGGGGGGTGGCTGTGGGTGTGGGTGGGGGGGGGTGTGTGTGTGGAGGGGGGTGGCTGATTGTCTGTGAGGGGAGGGGTGTGTGTGTGGAGGGGGTGGCTGATTGTCTGTGAGGGGAGGGGTGTGTGTGTGGAGGGGGGTGGCTGATTGTCTGTGAGGGGAGGGGTGTGTGGGGGGGGGGGGGGGGGGGTTGTCTGTGAGGGGAGGGGTGTGTGTGTGGAGGGGGGTGGTGTTGTCTGTGGGGGAGGGGGGTGGGGTGTGTGGAGGGGGGTGGAGGATTGTCTGTGAGGAGAGGGGTGTGAGGGGGGGGGGGTGGCTGTTGTTGTGAGGAGAGGGGTGTGTGTGTGGGGAGTGTTTGGCTGATTGTCTGTGAGGAGAGGGGTGTGTGTGGGGGGGGGGGGTTTTTTGTAGGGGGGTGTGTGTGTGGAGGGGGTGGCTGATTGTCTGTGAGGAGAGGGGTGTGTGTGTGGAGGGGGTGGCTGATTGTCTGTGAGGAGAGGGGTGTGTGTGTGGAGGGGGGTGGCTGATTGTCTGTGAGGAGAGGGGTGTGTGTGTGGAGGGGGGTGGCTGATTGTCTGTGAGGAGAGGGGTGTGTGTGGTGTAGGGGGTGGTGTTGTCGTGAGGAGAGGGGGGGTGAGGGGAGGGGGGTGGTGTTTTTTGTCTGTGAGGAAGGGGTTGTGTGTGTGTGGAGGGGGGTGGCTGAGTGTATGTGAGGAGAGGGGTGTGGGGGGCGGGGGGTGGCTGATTGTCTGTGAGGAGAGGGGTGTGTGGGGGGAGGGGGGTGGCTGATTGTCTGTGAGGAGGGGGTGTGTGTGTGTTTGGAGGGGGGTGGGTTTTTTTTTGAGGAGAGGGGTGTGAGGGGAGGGGGGTGGCGGTTTGTCTGTGAGGGGAGGGGTGTGTGTGGAGGGGGGGGGTGGCTGATTGTCGGTGAGGAGAGGGGTGGGTGTGGAGGGGGGGTGGTGTTGGTCTTGGGAGGAGAGGGGTGTGTGTGTGGGAGGGGGGGGGTTGGGGATTGTCTGTAGGGGAGAGGTGTGAGGGGGGGGGGGTGGCTGATTGTCTGTGAGGAGAGGGGGGTGTGTGGTGGAGGGGGTGGCTGATTGTCGTGAGGAGGGGGTGTGTGTTTTGGGGAGGGGGTGGGGCCTGATTGTCTGTAAGGAGGGAGGGGTGTGTGGTGGAGGGGGTGGCGTTGTCTGTGGGGGGGGGGTGTGTGTTGGAGGGGGTGGTGTTGTCTTGAGGAGAGGGGTGTTGTGGGGGGGGGGTGGTGTTGTCTGTGAGGAGGAGGTGTGTGTGCAGTGGATGAGTGTTGTGGGGGGGGAGTGTGAAGTAGGTTTTATTATTTTATGTTAATAGCTATGGGGATCTCCCTGGCTCATGGGGGATCTGCCTGGATAAAGGGGGATCCACCTGGATAAAGGGGGCATCGCTGGCATGGGTGCATCCCCCGGCGGGGGGCACAGGGATAAAGGGGGATCTTTGGATGGGGGCATCTACTGGATAAAGGGGGGGAACCCCGGGTTTATTGCACTTGGATCCATTGGGTTCATGGGGGATTCCCGGATAAAGGGGGGATCTGCTGGCAGGGGGGCCTTACCTTGATAAAGGGGGCATCTGCCTGGCTCATGGGGATCGGGCCTGGTTTAAAGGTGGATCTGCCTGGTTGGAGGCTTCTGCATGGCTATGGGGAATCTATGGAATAAAGGGGGCTCTGCCCTAGCTATTGGGGGAACTATGGCTGTAAGGAGCTCTAAGTGGTATTGGGGTTCCCGGGTATTGGGGACACTTCCCTGGCTATTGGGGAATACCTGGCTATGGGGGATCCCTGGCTATTGGAGGACTCCCGGGCTATTGGAGGCCTCTGGATTTTGGGGGGGCCACTACCTGGTTTTTAAAGGGGGGCACTACTGGCTTAAAAGGGGGCACTACCTGGTGTAAGGGGCACTACTGGCTATTGGGGACAGTCCCTGGTAGAAAGGGGACATTAATGGCTAAGGGGCTAATACTGGCTACAGGGTTTAAAAATAGGCCCCCGAGATCCACCTATTGGGGGCAGTTTTTGGCGTATTAAAGCTTCTGGTTTGTGAAAAACCCTTTTCCAACAGTCCAGGGAAGTGGTTGATGCCAAAACCCTAATTTGCTTTTTCCCAGAGCCATTACCCCCCCCCCCCCAGTTAGGGGGGAGTGGGGTGTGGCTTTTACAAAAAAGGGGATGGCTTACATGAAAGATGGGGTGGTTTGCAAAATTTTTGGGTGCCGTGTACGCACCCCGCTTTAAGTCTCCTGCTTTTTTACTTTCAAAAGTTGGCATGTATGGTTTACACCCACATGCAGGGCATTGCCGAACTTGGAAGAAATAGTGTAACAAATTTTGGGGTGCTTTTTTCCTGATTCCTTTAAATATGAAACCCTTTTTAAACTAAAAAAATTTCAGATTGTGGAAAAATTTTTTTTTTTAATTTTTACAGCTAAAGCTAAAAAAAATTTGTGAAACACCTGTGGGGTGATTCTCACTGCACCCCTGGATTATTCCTTTTAAAAGGTTTTGTTTCCCAAAATGGGGTCTTTTTAGAGGTGTTTTTTAAATTTCAGCACCCTTTTGGTGACCGCAAACCCAAAGGGCCTAAAGAAAATCGTTTAAAAAAGAGACTCTTAGTTTCCCAAAGGTGCTCTTTTTATTCGGGCTTTTGGTTGAGCCAAATAATGCCTTTGGGAACATATGGGATATCTCTAAAAATTTTTAGACCCGGGGGAATTTATATTAAGCTGTTTTACCCGGTCAATTTACGTATTCTAATGAATAATGGGGTTAAAAATTTAAAAAATCTGCAAAAAAGTGAAATTTTTAAATTTTCACCTCCCTTTGCTTAAAATTTTGTGAAATACCTAAAAGCTTTAACAAACTTCCTAAAACTGTTTAAATACTTTTGGGGTCTAGTTTTTTAGTGAAGTCTTTATGGGGGATCTAACTTTCAGGCCCCTCAAAGCCACATCAACTTTGGATGGTCCCTTAAAAAAAAAAAAGTGTATGCAAATTTTTTTTTAAAAGTGAGAAATGGGGTACAAATTTCTAAGCCCCCTAATGTTTAAAAAAAAAAAAAAAATTCCATTTAAAAATGATGCAACCTACATGGGGCATATGGAGTGCTAGTTATTTTAAAATTTTTTGTGGTGAATAATTTCTGTCTTTCAGCAGAAATTTTAGGACTATATAAAAGAAAATTTTTCCAATTTTTTACGAAAAAATTTTTAATTTTTCACAAAAAAAAACAAAAGGGTTGTTGGCCAAAATTTTTTCTAAATTTTAAAATACAAGTGTCCCGGAAACAGGGCTCTGAATCCAGGATAGGGAAAATGTCAAAAAGTTATTCCCACATAAAGTGACACATGTCAGATTTCAAAAATAGTGCTGGGTCCTAGTGGCTGGGTCCTTAAGGGGCTAAAAACACTTCTGTACCTTGGCTCACAAAAGGGCGTGTCCTCAGTGAAAGGGAAAGTATTTAAAGGAAAAGGGGGTGTGGTTTGGCGTGCACCAAAGATGCACCAAAATTTAGGCACAGTTAGTGGCATAAAGTAACTTAAAATGGTGTAAGATTAGACTAGACAGTTTCAGCCTGGGCCAAATCTATGAACACTATGATAAATGTGGCTCATTGTAAAACTGTCTAGTCTAACTTGAAACTCCCTTACAGTTAGACACAATTGATACATCTGCCCATTGGGTCTTCTCTAGAGTGAGCTTCATCCATGGTGACATTACTCCCTGCTTTCTGTCTAATCAAGAAGAAAGATTATGGTCGTAGAAACCTGTGTGCACTCAGAGCAGATAAAATCTTATCTCCTGACCAAGGTAAAATCAAAAGACTATTGTATTAGGGAAAAGCCTCAATTACCTGTCCCTACATGTTGAAAGCTAATCTTTATAGTGAGAAAACCTCTTTAAGGGGACATCAGTGATTAAAAACCAAGCAAAACTACCTTAGTCAGATTTTTTATTGACATCAGTAAGGAATGCCTGTGGGTTTATTATCCATCTTTTCTTCTTGTAGACACTGCTGGCTTTTTCATAGGCAGTAATATTCTAACAGTTTTGCAAATAACTGTAACCTTCAGGTTTCTTGCCCTCTCTTCTTCCAGGAGACATTCATGTCATTGGTGATTTTCTTATTATTACAGCTCCTGGTGACATCACCTGTATTGTACTTCTATCACTGCACCTTGTTCTTCTATTTGCTCTCATCAGTTCCATATATATCATTCTTTCCATGGTCTCTACCCAATGCAGCATTCAGTATAGAAGGCACAAAAGCAACAAAGAGTTTTCTCTCTGGTCTCTCCTTTTTCAATTCACCTTCTCTATTTTTATATCATGAATATATAAATAGCTCGGTCACTGTTTTTGCTATTTCTCTACATCCTTCACTCTCCTATGTTGGCCATTTCTTCTCCAGGACCCTTTCTTCCTCCATACACACCAATGTTCTAGCCACTTCAAGATAAAGGGCCTCATGGTAACTGGTAGTGTGGCATGACTTTTTGGCGGACTAAAAATTGTCTCCCGGAAGTCCCTACCTTTGAACACCTTGAGTTTGTACATATTCCGGATAATTTACTTCTCTAGAATCTGTGACTTCGATTAGGACAGGCCTTTATATGAAATGCTGGGTACTGGCAAACGTAGATGATATGTTCTTTAGACTGATGAATGACAACGATGGTGAATCTGTTCTGATAGATGTAGTTGTTCTTTAGACTTGTGGATGACAATGATGATGAATGTGTTCCAATCCAATCAGCCTTTTGAGAATAACTTGCACCCACCTGTCCATGTCGGTCACATTTCCAAGAACTCCAACCTGCACGATATGAGCCAGAGTCAAATTAGTACAATCTCCTATTGCTTTAACAAGTAAGCACATTAAAAAGTAATTACTCAAATCTGTGGACTCAGTATTTTCATTAACATCAGTCAGAGATGTTTTTTTTTTTTGTACTTTACAAATTCCCACGATACATCGGGGTTTAATGGGCTTTGGGTTTTTTATAACACTTTTTTTTTTTTTCCAAAAAAATAAAAACCCCTAAGGTTTTTTCCCTTTTCCAACTTTCCATAAGTCATTCTTTTTTCCCGGGTGTTTTCTTTGTTTTTTACAGCTCCTGCTGAAATTTAAACCCTTTTATAGCACTTATAAACAGCACTTTGTTCTTTTTTTGTCCCTTTCAACCATTCCATTTATTTTGGGTTTTACTGTTCTTTCCGGGTTCCATTTAGGGCGGGGTTAGAATCAAGGACCAAAAACCAGACCAGATTTTTGTCCCCCGGGCCCCTTTTCGGGGGTTTTTTCAGTTCTTCTCGGCCCTTTTTAGTCGGACTAGGGGAAATTAGCGGGGGAAAAACCCGTTTTTTAGCCCTCCTCTTCACCCTTTAAATTGTTTATTTTGGGCCCTTTCTCTTCCCCAAAGACGCTTTCCTCCCCCCAAAAAAACACCAATGTTCCAGGCATTACGATAAAGGGCCTCATAGAAACCCGGGGAAGCTTGATGCAGGGGCGATTTTTTGGATGCCCAAAGATTTTTGCCTCTCGGAAGTAGATGTCTTGTATTTTGGGATTTGGGTTACTTTTTTTCCCCCGGGGACGGTTCCCTTAGAGTTGTGGTTTGGATAAGAACGGGAATTTTGTTTGCGAGATGCTGTTTTCTGGAAAAATGCAGAAGATGTTTTCTTTGGGATGGGGGAGGGACAAATGATGGTAAAGGTTTTGCCCTGACCCCAAAAGAGTCTTTCAACAAAGCTTTCCCCCCGCTGTCCTTTGTTAGTCACATTCCTGAGAATGCCCTTTAAAGTCGCGCTTCTTTTCTGGTTTTTGGGCCCCGGGCGCCCTCTTCCCCCCTATTTCCCTGTTTTTTTGGGGTTATTTTTGAGCCCAAATTCCAGCTTTCATGAGAATGTATTTCTGCTGAAATGTCATGACTGTCCTAAGGATGTAACTTTTAGCCAGAAAAATTTTTTTTCCCATTTTAATTTTAAAGCATTTCATTTTTTGGGGGACCCAAAGGGAAAAAACCCAAAAATTCCCCCCTGTGAGGGGAAAAGGGTTTTGGGCAAAACCCTCAGAAAAAGAAAAAACCCCTTTTGAGGCCCACGGGCGGTGACATCAAAAATGCTTTACAGCTGGGGGTAAACCAGGGAAAAACCCAAAAGCACAGGGATTCACTGTGTTTAATACCCCCCTGAAAACCGGCAATATACATGGGAAGTGGTATAATAATGCCTTACAGCCGGTTACCATGACAACCAGACAGCTCAGGTGTTTAGTATCTGATATGTGGTAATCTCCCTGCCCCCTCGGCAGTTTATATCCTATGTTGCATTAGGGGTTTGCTAATTAAGCAATTACCTATTGTATTACTAACAAGTAACCCCAAAGCTGGAAATTTATTCCAAATGCACTAAATAATTAGCAGATAACCATGTGCCCATTTTAAGTTGCATGAAAATAGTTGCCTCATATAAAAAATGAATCATATAGCAGCCCAATAATGTAATATGAAGCCTAACGCCAGCGGCATTAATATTACAGAGGTTTGCCATTTTTTTTTTTCATTTATTATGTATACAATAGAATCACAAAAAACGGGACATTATATACTTAAAATCACAGACATGGTCATACAACATAATGGCAGGGCAAAAAATCATTCTCAGTAGGAGGCAATAAAAGCCCCAGTGAAAAATTGCTTATACACCTATTCATACAAGGGGCAGGGGGAATTGCTCAGTACATAACTGCACATTGGATAAGAACCAGTTCACACCAGCATGCAGGGGAGTCACAGTACCATACAGGGGAGATGGCTTATTTGCAAAAAATACTAATGAACAAGCACTCACACATCTACTGTCTATGAGGGGCTGATTGCAAGTATTACAATTGCACATAAATAAGGTTTATACAGAATGCCAGTTATATGATTACATATGGTACACCATGCTGGTTTACAATCAGTTGATGACGCCCTTACTGCACTGTTTGATTGATCAAGTTGTCCAGCACGTTCCAAATGCCCAATAGAAAATATTGTGGATTTTCTGCATACTGGTGTTAACAGGCTCTTATCCAATGTGCAGTTTTTTTGTAATAAGCAATTGCCCCCTTCATGGATAATAGGTGCGTGAGTTCATAAGTTTTCTGTACTTGTGCACGCATGTAGCACTTTTTTTTTGTCTTCTACTGGCAATAGTCTTTTGTCCTGCCATTGTGCTGTGAGTATGAGCATCTGTCTGTGTTTTTAGCTTATGCATTTAGTAGCAAGCACCAATCTCACAACCTCATTCAAACACCAATATAATTAAGAGCTCCCTCATAAATACATTCCATGAAAAAGTATTCATAACTTTAACAGAAAGGGATTATTATCAGTAATGAATATTTTTCTTCATGGATGTATTGTAGTCTACATCTAGTTCTTCATTTAACCCCTTACCGCCGCAGAAATTTTTAGACTGAAAGACACAGCCCAGGGTCAGAACTACCAATTAAAACGGTTCATCCCACAAAAAATACCCCTTTCACAGGTCTGTGTATGGAGAAATTAAAAAGTTATGGCTATTAGAAGATGCATAAATATTGTTTTACACAATAAAACCTTTTTTTTTTTTTTATAAAGCGCTTCAACATAAAAAACTATAGAAATTGGGTATCACCGTAATCGTATTGACCCACAGAGTTAAACTAACTTGTCACATATACTGCACGGTGAGCACTGTTAAAAATAAAAATTAAAAACACTACTAGGATTGCAGTATTTTCTTCACCCTGCCTTCCAAAAAATGGATTTGAAACTGATCAAAAAGCCTTGTCCCTCCAAAAATGATACTAATAAAAACCTCAATTCATCCCGCAAAAAACATGCCCTTCACATCTCCGTTCACAGCAAAATAAAAAATGTATGGCTCTCAGACTATGGCAATGCAAAAAAGCGTTTTCCTGTTTGTATAAAAAATGTTTTTATTGTGTAAAAGCAGTTACACATAAAAAATATACAAATTGGATATCGCTGTAATCGTATCAACCTGCTGAGTAAAGCTAGCATGTCATTTATACTGCACAGGGATCGCTGTAGAAATAACAATAAAAAACACTACCAGGATTGCTGTATTTTTTTTCAAAATGCCTCCCAAAGACCTTAATAAAAAGTGAACAAAGCATCATATAAACCCCTTAATGGTTTCAATAAAAACACCAATTCATCTTGCAGAAAACAAGCCCCTACACAGCTCTGCACACAGCAAAATAAAAAAGTTATAGCTGTCGGAATAGGACAACATAAAACGCAATTTTTATAGACTATTTCGTTGTGTAAAGTAAAAAAACAAAAAAGGGGGGGCGTTCCCCGGGCTTGGGGGCTTACCCTGATAAAGGGGGCATTGCCGGCTATGGGGCTTCCCTGGAAAAGGGGGCATCTCCCTTGGGAAAAAGGGGCAATCTCCCTGGTCATGGGGCATCTGCCGGGAAAAAGGGGGGATCGCGGCAGGGGGGCATCTCCCTTGATAAAGGGGGGCATCTCCCGGGTCAGGGGGCATCTGCCTGGTAAAGGTGGCATCTCCCTGCCATGGGGCATCTGCATGGCCTGGGGACATCTCCTGAAAAAAGGGGGCATTGCCTAGCTTTTGGGGGGGAACCTGGCTGTAGGGCATCTAAGGGGCTATTGGGCATTCCCTGGCTTTGGGGACTCCCGGCTATTGGGGGAAAAAACTCCCGGTATGGAGGCACTCCTGGCTATTGGAGGCATCCCTGGCTTTGGGGGCATACTGGATTTGGGGCATCCCTGGCTATAAGGGGCCTACCTGGCTATAAGGGACAAAGGGCTGTAAGGGGATATGGCTAGGGGACAGCACCTGGCTAAAAAGGGGGGACATTAACCTGGCTCAGGAGGCTACTATGGCTACGGGTTCAAATGGGCCCAGGATACCTACCTAGGGGGCACAGTTTGGCATATCTCACAGCTTCGGGATGCTAATGGACCATCCAACAGTCGGGAAAGTGGGTGATGCCAAAAAACCCTAATTTAGCTTTCTTCAGACCCTTACACGTTAGGTGGAGTGGGTGTGGCTTTTCGAAGGGGCTGGCCTTTACATGCAAGATGGGCTTTGGATAGAAAATTTTTTGGCTCCGGCACGCACCCCGCTTTCAAGTCTCCTGCTTTTTTACTTTCAAAAGTTGGCATGTATGGTTTATACCCACATGCCGGGCATTGCCGAACTTGGAAGAAATAGTGTAACAAATTTTGGGGTGCTTTTTTTCCCTGATTCTTGAAAAATATAAAACCTTTTAGCAAAATTGAGTTGGGGAAAAAAAAATAATTTTTAATTTTCACACCCTAATGCTAAAAAAAATTTTGTGAAACACCTGGGGGCGTATACTCACTGCCCCCCTGGAATTTTCCCTTTAAAGAAGGTTTAGTTTCCAATGTGTGGGTGTGTTTGGGGGTTTTTTTAAGTTTCAGACCTTATGGGGGACCGAAAACCTAAAATGGGCCTAAAGAAAATCTATTAAAAAAATGAGCCCTTCATAGTCCATAGGTGCCTTCTATTCGGGGTTTGGGTTGACCCAATAATGCATTGGGAAACATAGGGGATTCCTAAAAAATTTTCAGCCCTGGGAATTGATTTTTGTGTTTTACCGGGTCACTTTTATGTTTCTAATGAATAATGGAAAAATATTGAAAATCTGCAAAAAGTAAAATTTTTGAAAATTTCCCCCCATTTTGCTTAATTTTTTGGAAATCCTAAACTTTAACAACTTCCTAAAACTGTTGTAAATATTTTTAAGGGGTCTAGTTTCTTAGATGAAATCATTTATGGGGGGGATCTAAAATTAAAAGGCCCCCCAAAAACCAATCAAATTTGGGATGGGCCCTAAAAAAAATGTATATTGCAAAAATTTTCTTTAAAATGTGAGAAATGACTACTAAATTTTTTTTAAGCCCCCCCAATTCATAAAAACAAAAAGAATTTAAAAAATGATGCCAACCCACATGGACATATGGTAAAATGTGTTTTAACTATTTTGTGGAATTTTTTATCTGTCTTGCCGGGAAAAATTTTAGGACTATATAAATGACAACTTTTTCCAAATATTCACGAAATTGTGATATTTTTCACAAAAAAACAAGGATTGTATGGACCAAAATTTCTTACTAATTTAAAGTACAATGTGTCACGAGCAAACAGTCTCTGAATCACTGGATAGGTAAAATTTTCAAAAAGTTATTCCCACATAAAAATGACACATGTAATTTCAAAAAGGCGGGGTTTCCCAGTGGCTGGGTCCTTAAGGGCTAAAAAAATTCTGCACCTTGGGTCACAAAAGGGGGTGTCCTCGTGAAAGGGAAAAATTTAAAGGGAAAAAGGGGGGGTGTTTGGGTGGGGCACCAAAAAAAATGCACCCCAAAATTTAGGGGACAGTTTTGTGGCAAAAAGTAATTAAAATGGTGAAAGATTAGACTAGACAGTTTCAGTGGGCCCGATCTATGAACCTTGATAAATGTGGTCATTTTAAAAAGTTGTCTAAATTTAAACTCCCCTTTCAGTTAGACCAAATTTATTCATCTGCCCCTTGGGTCTTCTCTAGGGGGCTTCATCCAGGGACATTACTCCCCGCTTTCTGTCTAATCAAGAAAAAGATTTTTTGTGAAAAATGTGTTCACTCAGGAGTAAAATTTATTCCCGACAAGGTAAAACAAAAGACTATTTATTAGGGGAAAAACCTCATTTCCTGTCCTACTGTTAAAATAATCTTTAAAAGTGAGAAACCTCTTTAAGGGGAAATCAGTGATTAAAAACCAAAGAAAAACCTTAGCAGATTTTTATTGACCCTCAGTAAGGGAAAGCCTTGGGTTTATTATCCATCTTTTCTTCTTGTAGACACTGGGCTTTTTATTTCGAATATTCTAACGTTTTGCAAATATGTAACTTAGGTTTTTGCCCTCTCTTTCTTCCAGGGACATTTATGTCAGGGGATTTTCTTATTATTACAGCCCCCTGGTGACATCACCCGTTTGTATTCTTCCGCACCTTGTTCTTCTATTGCTCTCATCAGTTCCATAATATCATTTTTCCATGGTCTTACCCAATGCAGATTCATATAGAAGGCACAAAAGCAACAAAGAGTTTTTTCTTGGTCTCTCCTTTTTCAAATTTATTCTCTATTTTTATATTTTGAATAATAAATAACTCGGTCCTTTTCTTGCTATTCCTCTACATCCCTTTACCTCCTATTTGGCCCTTTCTTTCCCAGGACCTTTTTCCTCCATAAAACACCAATTTCTTTCCATTCAAGATAAAGGGCCTCATGGTAACTGGTAGTGTGGTACTTTCTGGGGACTATAAATGGTTCCCGGGTCCCACCTTTGAAAACCTTTGGTTTTTTATTCCCCGGGTAATTTACTTCTTAGAATCTGTGACTTGATTAGGCAGGCCTTTTATGAAATGCGGGATGGCAAACGTAGATATTGTTCTTTAGATGGGGAAGAAAAACGTGGTGAATCTGTTTGATAGTTAGTTGTTCTTTGGGTTTTTGGATGACAATGATGATGAATGGTTCCAATCCAACAGCTTTTGGAATAACTTTCACCCCCCTGTCCATGTCGGGTCACATTTCAAGAAAACTCCAAATCCCACGAATAGCCAGAGTAAATTAGTACAATCCCTATTGCTTTTTAAAAAGTAAGCAATTAAAAAAGTAATTATCAAATTGGTTGATCAGTATTTTTATTGAAATCCGTGAAGATGTTCTTTTTTATGTTCTTTACTAATGACGACTACTCTGGTTTTAAGGGGATTGTTTTATAACACAGTTTCCCCAAAAAAACCCTAGGGTTTTTATTCCACTCCTTTCCCTAAGTCATTTTTTTTTTACCCGGTGTTTTTTTTGTTTTACAGCCCCACTGAAACCATTTTTAAACAATCAAGCACTTTGTTCTTCTGTTGCTCTCAACCATTCCATTATATCGGTTACTGTTTTTTCCCCTGGTATACCAGGGCAGGGGTTTTAGTACTAAAAAAACCCCCTAAAAAGCAAGAGTTTTTTCTTGGCCCTTCCTAGGGTTTTAGTTCTTCTTGTCCCTTTTAGTCTGACTATGGAAATAGCTTGGTAAAACCCTTTTTAGCCCTCCTCTTTTATCCCCACTCTGCATATTGGTTTATCTCTTCTCCCAAAACCCTTTTCCCCCAAGACACCAATGTTCCCCGGCAAAATTAATTTAAGGGCCTCATAGCAACGGGCATGATGAAGTGGGGAGGGTTTTTTTGGCATGGCCCGATATTTCCTTCGGAAATAAAAGTCTTGTATTCTTTAGTCTGTAAAATTTCCCGAGGTTTTCCCCTAGAGTCTGTGGTTGGGTAAGAACAGATTTTTCGAGATGGTTTTCTGGGAAATGCAGAAGTGTTTTTCTTTAGATGGTGGTTGACAAAGATGGTGAAGGTTTTTCTGACCAAAAGTCTTTCAAAAAAGCTTTCACCCCCTGTCCTGTTAGTAAATTCCGGAGAAAACCATAAAGTCGCGCTTTTCTTTGGTTTTTGGGCCGGGGGCCTCTTCACCTATCCCTGTTTGGGGTTTTTTTGAGTCATCCCCGCCCCTTCATGAGAATGTACTCTGCTGAATGTCCGATGTCCAGGGGGTACCTTTTTAGCCAAACATTTCTTCCATTTTAAATAAAGCATCACTTTTGAGATCAAGCAATAAATCTCCTGTGAGCAAAAAAATGATTGCAGGGCCTCAGTAAGAGAGAACCAGGGGGTCACAACGGTGACATACAATGCTATACAGCTGGGGTGACCATGACAAAAAAGCACAGAGGATACACCCGTGTTTTACACCTGTACCCGGCAATATACATGGGAAGTGGTATAACAATGCCTTACAGCCGGTTACCATGGCAACCAGACAGCTCAGATGTTTAGTATCTGATATGTGGTAAACTCCTTGCCCCCCGGCAGTTTATATCCTATATTGCATTAGGGCTTTGCTAATTAGGCAATTACCTATTGTATTACTAACAAGTAACCCCAAAGCTGGAAACTTATTCCAAATGGACTAAATATTTAGTAAATAACTATGTGCCCATTTTAGGCTGCAGCAAAATAGTTGCCTCATATAACACACAAAAAATGAATCATATAGCAGCCCAATAATGCGATATGAAGCCTAACGCCAGCTGCATCAATATTAAAGAGGTTCGCCATTAATTTTTTCATTTATTATGTATACTATAGAATCACGAAAACGGAACATTATATACTTGAAATCCCAGACATGGTCATACAACATAATTGAAGGACAAAAATCATTCTCAATAAGAGGCAATAGAGGCCCCAGTGAAAAATTGCTTAACAACTTAAGCCGAACACCTGAAAAGTAGTTAATGACCAGAACATTTTTTTAGTTTTTGCCTCCTTGCGTTTCAACAGTTGTTACTTTTTTATTTTTTCAATGACGCATTTGTACGAGGCCTCGTTTTATTCAAGACAAGTTGTTCTTTATGGGGGGAATATTTTAAATTCATTTATAAATAATTGCAGAATTTTTTTTCTTTTATTTTTTTGGTTTTTTTTATGTTTTTTTACACCATTCACATTTGACACTTTATAACTTGTTAGATTATTTCTACAGGTTATTATGGTCATGTGGATACCTAATATGTGAATGTTTTTTTGTGTGCGTAATATATGCACAATTATTTTTTCTTAAATATTTATTTTTAATTATTTATTTTTTTATTCATTTTTGTACAATTTTTCTGTTTATTTTTTATTATTTTTAAATCCCATGAAGGGAGAACTGTTACTTTTTTTTTTACACTTAGTAATGTATTAGCATATATGAATATGCTAATACATTATAATCTGTGTCAGTCTGACACAGGCAGTTATCAGGACAGCACACAGTCTGTCCTGGTCACTGGCTTGATACACCGACAGCCCTGGGGCCACTCTAGTTCCCCAGGGCTGACTGTGCAGCTGTTCCCCGGGTCCAGATCACCAGTCAGAGCAGGGAAACCCTTTGATTGCGCTGCGGTGACGAACTGCGGCAATAAAAGGGTTAAAGCATCGGGGAGCGGAGGTTTCCCCCGCTCCCCGGTGTTTGTAGGAGATGCTCTGGAATCAGGGCTGTGTAGTACAGGCCCGATCTCAGCGCAGCTGCGGTGCCCGGAGCCGCAAACTCCGATGTCTGCAGAATCAGGTATGCTATAGGTGGTCATATAGGTAACCAGGTGGGGTCAGGTAGGCTATAGGGAGGTCATATAGGCAGGCAGGCTACTTTAATGTTAAAAAAAAAAAGAAATACCTTACTCACTTGTGCTACGATCCCTTGATGCGCTCAGCTCCCGGCCAGTCTCTGTGCTCGAAGCGGGCGGCGCAATTATGTGACGTCATCGCGCTGCCCATGTCAGCACTGTGGGCCGGCGCCTGGTAGCAGATTAGCGGAGTGGCTCTCCACTCTGCTAACACCGGGAAGTCCTGCCTTTGAACGCTTGGGCCAGAGGGCCTGGGTGTTCAGAGGTAGGAAGCGCCAGGCCCCTCAGCTCTGCCCCGCCGGCAGTGAACTGTTATGTTCACTGCCAGTGGACGCAGGAGCAGAACTAATGGGGGAGCATACGCGCTAGCAGCTGCCCTGGGGCCCCTAAGAGCCTGGGCCCCGTGGCAGCTTCTACATCTGCTACCCCGGTAGTTACGCCTCTGGTGCAGGGGTAGCAGCTGATACGGGGCCCTGCATCCTGAGGGGTCCAAAAGCCTTTTGACACATAGGAGATTAGGAGACTTTGTGTTATACAATTACTGAACTTTTGGGCACGGAGTATGAGTTAGCAAATCCAAGCACTCTGTATAATATATGTCCATGTATATGAGAGGCGTTATGTGAGCCTGAAAATGTCGCCAAATAACTGCTTCTGGGTGTGGGAAAAATGCAGCCAGCAATACCAAACTCCCTAACTATTGATGTCTATGGAGAGGAAAATTCTATCTAACTAAGAGCAGTCTGTACATTACAGAGTGAGCTGAAAATGGTGTTCACAAGGCAATACAGTGAAATATATATAACATGGTCATGTGAGCCCTACACCTCAGCGACTACGTTTTTTGACACTTCTCTGTGCTCTGTACTGACTGGATGGCTGCCAAAAGTGCAGAATGCCGCTGAAAACGAAACTGAAATGGCGTGTAGAACTAGAACTTTTCTCAAACGAACAGTAAAATGTTCGAGTTCTAAAATTCGAGAGGTTCTACTAGAACTTAACTTTTCTAGAACAGTTTGATCAACACTACTCTTCAGTGCAGAGTTGAAATTACTGGCCGGCTGGGTGAGAGGCGACTGACTGTGCCTTAGGGAGGGAAATACTGTATAGACACTATAGATACATCTGCCCCACTGTGTCTTCTCTAGAGTGAGCTCCACCCATGGTGACATTACTCCCTGCTCTATGTCTAATGAGGAAGGAAGATTATGGTCATAACCTGAGAAACCTGTGTGCAAACAGAGCAGATAAAATGAAATTTCATGACCAAAGTAAAATAAAAAACTGGAATTACCATCCATTACAGTAAACTGGATACGTGGAACAACTTAATGAAGAAAATTTGGCTCTAAGAGTGCCATAAAAAATTGAGAGGCTAAAATACTTCATTCCTTTAAATGGCTAACTGAAAAGATGAGGACAGCTTCCAAGCAGGGGCATAGCTATAGGAGGTGCAGCGCAGGGGCATAACTAGAGAAGCCTGGGCCACATAGCAAGCTTTTGGATGGGGGCCCCACGCCTCCCCGACCACAAACATTTACCAAGACCTCTTAGGTCATGCAATTATTAGATAATACCTCACCATAGATATCCCCATCATACTGCTACGAAACATATCCCACTATACCAAGACCAATATTACTAATAACGCTACTACATATGGATGTGATTATACTGCTAGAACATGACCCCACATTACAACCACCTAGTGACTGAATAATACCCCGATCCTATTACTGAATAATGATCTGTATACAAAGACCTATATTACTGCCATATAGTGACCATATAGAGGTAGATACTATTGTACAGAGGCTCTGCAGACTGTATATTACCTCAATACAGTGGCCATATAGTGTTAGACCCAGTGTACTCAGGCTTTGCAGACTGTATATGTGCACCAAACAGTGACCATACAGTGGTAGATACCAGTGTACACAGGCTCTGATGACATATAATTGATTATAGTGCATTAACATCTTGTGACTCACAGGTGACGTTTTCTGACGAGTCGTTGACTTTCCCTTTTGTTGTGCATCCGGTCCAGACGTTCATGATGACTTCTCCCGACCACCACTTGTCCCTGCAGATTTAGACAAAAATCTTAGAATCGTCACTTTTCCAGCACCTCACTCCCTGCCCCCCACCTATGTACAAACTTCCCATGGATGGGAGAGCAGGTACAGGACATAGCTTAGAGTTCCAGTTTGCTACAGGTGAGGAACAGAGGATTTACCACCTGGAGATTGTGTTACAGCTATGGCTTGTACCCCTTAGAATCATGTTACCAGACTGTTACTAGACTCCGATTAGATATTGTAGTAGGCCCTTAAAGGAGTTGTTTTATTACGAGCTTTCAGCCTTCAGTGAGCCTGGTAGTTGAATGAGGGGCGTGCTTCTTGGTCTGTCTCTTCTGCTCCCTCGTCCCCCCTCCCATCAGCACACAGGCAGCTTACCATAACTTCAATACTGGGGGGGGGGGTGGGGATTTGCTGCCAGAGTTCACCCTGTGTGTGCCTGCCTAGGTCTGTTACAGGAGAGGGCTGATCTATGAGTGTAGAAAAGGAATGTGAAGTGGTGTGCTAATAGAGCAGAGGGGATGCATGTGTTCCTATATCCCTGCTTAGCTTACAAGTCTCCACATCTCCCGCAACAACAAGGGAAGTGTTTCTATACTCAGGATGTCTCACTAATACAGGAGATAAAGGTATTCACATGCCTGATCTGTATGTATTAGTATAATCACAGTTTTCCCAAAAACATATCTGATTATAGTAACGACAGGGTCACTGCTGGGGGTGTATTTTTGTGTAGAGAGCAGGAGGAAGCAGGCACAACAGGGTTAATCCAGGCACACGGACACAGACGCCAGAGTCCTCCCTCCCCTCCTGCACTACAGAAGCATTCTGTGCGGGAGGGGCTCTCTGCTCAGACCTGTTGTCAAAGGTGATGAGTCATTCAGACCTGACAGCCAGTAAGATAAGGATCAACAGGTCAACTACTATAGAAACTTGAGAAGCTGATGTGTAATAATAACAGGGCTAACTCAAAATCAGTAGGACATTTGTAATGAACATATATTGCAAAGCTGCTTGTTTTTTAAAGATCTTTTAATTAAAACTCAATCATTGTAGCGAGACAACCCCTTTAAGGTCTCAATTAGGCAGGTAGGCTACAGGTAGGTAGTTAGATTAGCCTTAGGTAGGCAGTAGTAAGACCCCAGTTAGGTAGGCAGCCCCCAGGTAGATAGGTAGGCTGTAGGTAGGTCCCAGGTAGCTAAGTAGGCAGGCCACAGGTAGGCTTTAGGTGGGCCCCAAGTAGGTAGGCTACAGGTAGGTAGGTAGGCAGTAAGTGGACCACAGGTAGCTAGGTAGATAAGCTATAGGTGGGGCCCACATTGGTAGGTAAATAGGCTGTAGGGGGCTCCAAATAGGCAGGCAGACTTTAAGCAGACTATAAGGGCTAAATAGGTAAGCAGGCAGGCTTTAGGTAGGCTATAGGGGCCATATAGGTAGGCAGGCAGACATTAAGGTTGGCTATAGGAGTCATATAGGTAGACAGGCAGGGTTTTACGTAGGCTATAGGGGGCCATAAAGGTAGACAGGCAGGGTTTAGGTAGGCTATAGGGGCCATATAGGTAGTCAGGCAGGCATTAAGGTAGGCTGTAGGGGTAATATAGGTAGGCAGGCAGGGTTCAGGTAGGCTGTAGGGGGTCACATAGGCATGCAGGGTACAGGTAGGCTATAAGGGGTCATGCAGGCAGGGTTCAGGTAGGCTGTAGGGGGACATCTAGGCAGTCAGGGTTCAGATATGCTGTGGCGGTTATATAGGCAGGCAGGGTTCAGGTAGGGTATCGGGGGTCCTGCAGGCAGGCAGGGTTCAGGTAGGCTATAGGGGGTCATATATGCAGACAAGGTTCAGGTAGGCTATAGAGGGTCATATAGGCAGGCAGGCAGGGTTCAGGTAGGCTATGGGGGTTATAAAAGTAGCCAGATGGGGTCAGGTAGGCTGTAGGGGGTCATATAGGCAGAGAGGGTTCAGGAAGGCTATAAGGGGTCATATAGGTAGCCAGACAGAGTCAGTTTAGGCTATAGTGAGGTCCCATAGGTAGCCAGGCATGGTCAGGTAGACTATAGGGGGATCATATAGGTAGCCAGACATTGTCAGGTAGGCTATAGGGGGGGTCATATACATAGCATGGCAGGGTCAGGTAGGGTATAGGGGGGTCATATAGGTAGCCAGACAGGGTCAGGTAGGCTATAGGGGGTCATATAGGTAGCCAGGCAGGGTCAGGTAGGCTATAGGGGGTCATACAGGCAGACATGGTTCAGGTAGGCTATAGGGGGTCATATAGGTCGCCAGGCAGGGTCAGGAAGGCTATAGAGAGGTACTATAGGTAGCCAGGGAGGGTCAGGTAGACTATAGGCGGGACAGGGTACTATAGGTAGCCAGGCAGGATCAGGTAGGCTATAGTGGGTCATATATGTAGCCAGGAAGAGTCAGGTAGGCTATTGGAGGGCATATAGGTAGCCACACAGCCAGGTAGGCTATAGGGGGATCATATAGGTAGCCAGGTAGGGTCAGGTAGGCTATAGGGGGTCATATAGGTAGCCAGGCAGGGCCAAGTAGGCTATAGGGGGGTCATATAGGCAGGCAGGCAGGCTACTTTAATGTTAAAAAAAAGAAATACCTTACTCACCTGTGCTATGATCCCACGATGCGGTCAGCTCCCGGCCAGTCAGTCTCTGTGCTCGGTGCGCGTGGCACAATGATGCTCCACTCTGCTAACACTGGGCAGTCCTGCCTTTGAACGCTTGGGCCAGAGAGCCCGAGCGTTCAGTGGTAGGGAGCGCCAGGCCCCTCAGCTCCGCCCTTTTGGCTGTGAACTGCATACGTTCACGCCGGGGGGCAGGAGAGAACTACCAGGGGCGGAGACGTGCTAGCAGCTGCCCCGGGGCCTGGGCTCCCTAAGAACCCAGGCCCCGTGGCAGCTGCTACGTCTGCTACCCCGGTAGTTACGCCCGCTGGTGCAGCAGTAGCAGCTGCTACGGGGCCCTTCATCCTGAGGGGGCCCAAAAGCCCCTTTGCACATAGGAGGTTTGGAGATGGTGTGTTTTACAATTATGAAACCCCAAAAACAGCAAAAAAAATGAATTTTTGGGCACTGAGTATGATTTTTGCAATTCCAAAACACCTCTGTATAAGATATATCCATGTTTTATGAAAGTTAGGTGTTATGTAAGCCTGTTAATGTCACCAAATAACAGCTTCTGGGGGTGGGAAAGATGCAGCCAGCAATACCAAACTCCCTCACTATTGATGTCTATGGAGAGGAAAATGCTATCTAACTAACTAAGAGCAGTCTGTTTAGTACAGAGAGTGAGCTGAAAATGGTGTTCACAGGGCAATACAGTGAAATATATATAACATGGTCATGTGATTTTGAATGGGCGCCAGAAATGCAGAAAGGTGATTGGATGGCCGCCTAAAATGCAGAAAGCCGCTGAAAACGAAACTGAAAATGGTGTGTCAAACTAGAACTAGAACTTTACTCGAACAAACAGTAAATGTTTGGTTCGGTTCGAGTTCTAAAAATTCACAAGTTCTACTAGAACTTAACTTTTCTAGAACAGTTCGATCAACAATACTCTTCAGTGCAGAGTTGAAATTACTGGCTGGCTGAGTGAGCTGCGACTGTGCCTTAGAGAGGGAAATATCTCTCCTTGGAGAGAGCCACTAATACGGTAGTATGAGGATTTTTTCTCCTTTTGCACCTCACTGGCAGTTTTGCATAAAGAAAGGGTTTATGGGAAAGAGCTAAAGAGTTGAAAAGATCACAAGCTGCAAGCCAGTAAGTACTACTCTGCACTGAAGAAGGGCAAATACCCTGAAACAGCTGTCTGTAGATGAACTTATCTGGCATGGCTTAAATCCTTTTCCCATTGCAAGACTCTTCTGAGGTACATGTGAATTGAGGATTACTACATCCAATACATGGTGCTAGTGAGCTCTTCAGCTCTTACCCATAAGCCCTTTCTTTAAGGTTAGACCAGATAGTTTTAGCCTGGGCTAGATTTATGAACACTATGACAAATGGGCTCATTGTAAAACTGTCTAGTCTAGCTTAAAACTATCTTACAGTTAGACAGTATTGATACATCTGCCCCATTGCGTCTTCTCTAGAGTGAGCTCCATCCATGGTGACATTACTCCTTACTCTCTATCTAATCAGGAAGGAAGATTATGGTCATAACCTGAGAAACCTGTGTGCAAATAGAGCAGATAAATGAAATTTCATGGCCAAAGTAAAATCAAAAACTAATGTATTTGGAAAAAGTCTCCATTACCTGTCCCTACATGTTGAAAGCTAATCTTTGTAATGAGAAAACCCTTTCAGGGATTGAAAACCAAGCAAAACTATCTCAGTCCTATACATCTATTAAATATCTGTAGTGTATAGATAAAACTTGATAGATAGTCTGGGGACATGTATGAAAACTGTCTAATTCTAAGACTTTATTTGTTGCCCATAGCAACCAATCAGAGCGTCCTTTCATTTCTTCAGAGCACTTTATGAAATAAAAGAGGAGCTCAAAGAAAGTCTTACACCTAGACAGTTTTTATATGTGTGGCCCTGTGTCTTTTTATGTTTATACACTTGTGTTATTTTTTCTCTCGGTTTAAATAGGGGGCTATAGGGCATGTCCCCACGCACGGGTTTTTTTCCCGTTTTTTCAGCCGGGGTTTTGCGGTTTTTTTTAGACCCCCTGAAAAACCGGCCCAAAATGAGCACAAAATTTTGGTTTATGGAAAACCCGGCGCAGTCCCCACTGCACGGGTTTTTTCCCCCACGGGGTTTTGGGCCCCGGGGGAAAAAATTGAAAAATGTTCAAATTCTTCGTCCGGTTTCCCCATGGAAAAAGAACAAACCCAAAGGGGGGGGGGGGGGCTTTCTCCCTCAGCGCGGAGAAAAGCCGTCCCCCCCGCGGCCGTG
Organism: Phyllomedusa bahiana; assembly: GCA_025379985.1. NCBI lineage: Eukaryota > Metazoa > Chordata > Amphibia > Anura > Hylidae > Phyllomedusa > Phyllomedusa bahiana. The sequence continues at coordinate 97,493 of JAODAL010007913.1, read as the reverse complement.
GGGACGGCCTCAAAACTGGACAAATACCGGCCGGCAAACCGGCCGGTATTTGTCCACTTTGTCCACTTTGCACCATTCTTTTTAAATCACACTTTCTCATTGCTTTAACAAGTCAACAAAGAAAAAGTAAGCAGTCAAATCTCTTTAGTCAGATTTTTTATTGACATCAGTAAGGAATGCCTGTGGGTCTTTTATGCATCTTTTCTTCTTGTAGACACTGCTGGCTTTTTCATAGGCAGTGATATTTTAACATAGTTTTACAAATAACTGTAACCATTAGGCTTTCTTGCCTTCTCTTCTTCCAGGAGACATTCATGTCATTTTCTTATTATTACAGCTCCTGGTGACATCACCTGTATTGTACTTTTATCACTGCACCTTGTTCTTCTATTTGCTCTCATCAGTTCCATATATGTCATTCTTTCCATGGTCTCTACCCAATGCAGCATTCAGTATAGAAGGTACATCAGCAACAAAGAGTTTTCTCTTTGGTCTCTCCTAGGCCTTTTTCAATTCACCTTCTTTATTTTTATATCATGAATATATAAATAGCTCGGTCACTGTTTCTTGCTATTCCTCTATATCCTTTACTATCCTATGTTGGCCATTTCTTCTCCCGGACCCTTTCTTCCTCCATACACACCAATGTTCTAGCCACTTCAAGATAAAGGGCCTCATGGTAACTGGTAGTGTGGCATGACTTTCTGGCGGACTATAAATGGTCTCCCGGAAGTCCCTACCTTTGTACACCTTGAGTTTGTACATATTCCGAATAATTTACTTCTCTAGAATCTGTGACTTCGATTAGGACAGGCCTTTATATGAAATGCTGGGTACTGGCAAACGTAGATGATATGTTCTTTAGACTGATGAATGACAACGATGGTGAATCTGTTCTGATAGATGTAGATGTTCTGTAGATTTGTGGATGACAATGGTGATGAATTTGTTCCGATCCAATCAGCCTTTCGAGAATAGCTTGCACCCTCCTGTCCATTTTGGCCACATTTCCAAGAACTCCAACCTGCACAAAATGAGCCAGAATCAAATTAGTACAATCTCATAATATTTTAACAGGTTAGCACATTAAAAAGTAATTACTCAAATGGGCATTGGTTTTATAACACATTTTTCCAAATATCCATAAGGTTTTCTTACCTTCCACTCTTCTATAAGTCGATCTTTTTATCGGTGATTTCTTTATTATTACCGCTCCTGCTGACATCACCTTTATAGCACTTATATCACAGCACTTTGTTCTTCTGTGTGCTCTCAACCATTCCATATATATTGGTTACTGTTCTTTCCATGGTCTGTACCTAGGGCAGGGTTAGTACTCAATGCACCTAAGCTGCACAGAGTTTTGTCTCTGGCCCTTCCTAAGGCTTTTCAGGTCCTCTTCTCTGTCTTTATAGTCTGACTATGGAAATCGCTTGGTAACCATTTCTTAGCCATCCTCTTCATCCTTCACTCTGCTATATTGACCATCTCTTCTCCAAGACGCTTTCCTCCTCCATAGACACCAATGTTCCAAGCACTTACGATGAAGGGCCTCATAGCAACCGGAAGCATGATAGACAGTGGCATGATTTTCTGGCATGACCAGATATTGCCTCTTGGAAGTCAGATGTCTTGTACTTCTTGTGTCTGTACATATTCCTGACGGTTCCTCTAGAGTCTGTGGCTTGGATAAGAACAAACTTGTATGTGAGATGCTGTTTTATGGCAAATGCAGAAGATGTTTTCTTTAGACTGGTGGATGACAATGATGGTGAAGGTTTTTTCCTGATCCAAAGAGTCTATCAACAACAGCTTTCACCCGCCTGTCCATGTTAGTCACATTCCTGAGAACGTCCATAAAGTCGCGCTTCTTCTTCTGGTATTTGGCGCAGCGCCTCTTCACCTTATCCCTGTATTCCGGGTTATTTATGAGTCCATCCAGCTTCATGAGAATGTACTCTGCTGAAATGTCACTGACTGTCCTAAGGATGTACCTTTCTAGCCAGAACATTTCTTCCATTTTAAGTAAAGCAGTCACTTTTGAGATCAAAGCAACTAAATCGCCTGCTGAGCAGAAAATGATTGCAGGACCTCAGTAAGAGAGAACCTAGTGAGGTCACAACGGTGACATCACAATGCTATACAGCTGGGGTGACCATGACAACCAAGCACAGAGGATATCACCTGTGATAATACACCTGTACCCGGCAATATACATGGGAAGTGATATAATAATGCCTTACCGCCGGTCACCATAGCAACCAGACAGCTCAGATGTTTAGTATCTGATAAGTGGTAATCTCGGCAGTTTACATCCTATGTTGCATTAGGGCTTTGCTAATTAGGCAATTTCCTATTGTAAAACTAACAAAAAAAACCAAAGCTGGAAATTATTCCAAATGGATTAAATAATTAGCAGATAACTATGTTCCCATTTTAGGCTGCAGCATAATAGTTTCCTCATATAACACATAAAAAATGAATCATATAGCAGCCTAATAAAGCGATATGCAGCCTAACGCCAGCTGAATTAATATTACAGAGGTTCTCCATTTATTTATTTATTTTTTCATTTATTATGTATTCTATAGAATCACGAAAACTGGGACCTTATATACTTATAATCACAGACATGGTCATACAACATAATGGAAGGACAAAAAATCAATCAAAATTAGGAGGCAAGAAAGAAACCCACAAAAACTGGAAAGTACTTAACTTACAATATGACTTTTAATATATGCTTCTTAAACATACAGCTAGAATTACCCTATACTTACCCTACATATATAAGGAGATGAGAGGTCCCAGCGTTTTATTTGTGTTGTTTTTGTGTGTGTTTTTTTTTTTATCCTAAGGAGATGAACATCATGCTCATTAATATGGCACCTTGGTGGTAATGTATTTATTTAGAAGAATCGGAGCATTGTGATTAGAGATGGGGCGAATTCGATTCCAACGAAGTGGAATTCGTTTTAGAATTTCAGGAAAAACTTCGTTCGGACGAAGTTGAACTTTGGGGTACTTTCGGGTGAACGAAGTGTGCTTTTGATTGATAAAATGCTGCGAGCTCATGGCGCTACATGGTCAAGCACTCTGGGAGGAAGAAGGGCATAGCCTGGCAAGACATGTGCAGAGATGAAGCCAAGTCAGGGACCGCGGGATTCTGGAGACGTCACCGCACTATAATATGTCCGGGCGCGACGCTGGGAGCTCACACGCCTCTCACTGTGCTCTTCAGTGAAGGTGCTGCCGCGGCTCCATAGCTCTGACTGAAGATTGATTTTTTATATATCGATTTTGTGGGGTGTCTCAGGTTGTCTCAGAGACTGTTCTTTTAATGTTCTATTTCTAAATTTTTGGGGTATTGGATCTGAAATCCAGTGTGCGGTCCACTGCAGCTGCATAACAAATTTCAATATCACAAGTGGATCTAAGCCAGTTCCTGTTGTATTCATTTAAAGAAACCAGCGTTTTTTACAACGACAAATACCACATCATTTTGGCTGCTCATTCTATTGCGCTATTTACATCCAGGGGTTATAATTAAGCGTTGTCTTGCAGGTGTTCTGACCCCAAGAAACCGTATTTTTCAACGGCAAAATAAAAAAAAATTTCCTGTAGCCTAATTCACAAGCAAAGGTTAATTACAACTGAATCTCTAGTTGTGTGGCGTAGAAAACACGCAATTGTAACACGCTACAAAGCTACTAGTTTGTGCGGCTCATTCTTTGGTGCAATTTTAACATCCAGTGTATAATTAAGCGTTGTTTTTTGCTGGTGTGCTGACCCAAATAAAACGTATTTTTCAACTCCAAAACATATACATTTATTCCTGTAGCCTAATTCAAAAGCAAAGGTTAATTACAGACTGTATTCTTGTTGTGTTGTCGTAGATAACCGTGCAATTGTAACACGCTTACCAAGCACTATTTATTGTGGGGCTCAATTCTTTGGCGCAATTTACATCCAGGGGTTAATTAAGCATTGGTTTTGTGCTGGTGTTCTGACCCCAAGAAACCGACCTTTTTCATACGCCAAAATAATAAATTTTTCCTGTACTCTAAATCACGAAGCAAAGGTTAATTACAACTGTATCTCTTGTTGTGGGCGTAGAAAACATGCAATTGTATCACGCTACAAAGCTACTAGTTTGTGCGTGCTCAAATTCCTTTGGCGCAATTAGCAACCAGGGATAATTAAGGTTGTTTTTGCTGGTGTGCTGACCCCAAGAAACCGTCTTTTTATAAACGCCAAAAATATATACATTTTTCTGTAGCCTAATTCACAAGCAAATTAATACAACTGTAATCTCTTGTTAGTGTGGCGTAGAAAACACGCAATTGTAACACGCTACAAAGCTACTATTTTGTGGGGCTCATTCTTTGCGCAATTTACATCCAGGGGTTAAATTAAGCGTTGTTTTTGCTGGTGTGACAGACCCCAAGAAACCGTCTTTTTCAACACCAAAATATATAAATTTTTTCAGTAGCCTAATTCACAATCAAAGGTTAATTACAACTGTATCTCTTGTTGTGTGCGAAGAAACGACGCAATTGTAACACGCTACAGAAGCTACTAGTTTGTGCTTGCCAATTCTATGGCCAATATTACATCCAGGGGTTAATTAACGTTGATTTTGCTGTGTGCTGTACAAGAAATAACCGTCTTTATTTTCAACCGCCAAAATATATACATTTGTCGCTGTAGGCCTAATTCACAAGCAAAGTTAATTACACTGTATCTCTTGTCGTTTGTGCGTAGAAAACACTGCAATTGTAAACACACTACAAGCTACTAGTTTGTGGGGCTCAATAATTTGGCGCATTACATCCAGGGGTTAAGTTAAGCATTGTTTTTGTCGTGGTTGCTGACCCCAAGAAACCGTCTTTTTCAACGCTAAAATATATACATTTTTCCTGTAGCCTAATTCACAAGCAAAGGTTAAATACAACTGTATCTCCTTGTTTGTAGTGGCGTAAAAACACGCAATTGTAAACACGGCCTACAAGCTACTAATATTTAGTGGGGCTCAATTCTTAGCGCAATTTAACATCCAGGGTTAATAAGCTTGTTTTTGCTGTGTGGCTGACCCCAGAAACCGTCTTTTTCAACGCCAAAATATAAAATTTTTCCTGTAGCCTAAATCAACCAAGCAAAGGTTAATTACAACTGTATCCTCTTGTTGTGTGGCGTAGAAAAACCCGCAATTGTAACACCTACAAAGCTACTAGTTTTGTGCGGCTCATTTCTTTGGCCAATTAACATCAGGTGTTAATTAAGCGTTGTCTTGCTGGTGGTTCTGACCCAAGAAACGTCTTTTTTCAACGCCAAAATATATACATTTTTTCCTGTAGCCTAATTCACAAGCAAAGGATTAATTACAACTGAATCCTTGTATGTGTGGCGAGAAAACACGCAATTGTAACAACGCCTACAAAGCACTAGTTTGTGCTGCTCAATTCTTATGGCAGCAAGTTACATCCAGGGAGGTAAATTACGTCATTTGGGGGTTTTGCTGGTGTGCATGATCCCCAAGAAACCGCTTTTTCAACGCCAAAAAATATACATTTTCCTGTAGCCTAATCACAAGCAACGGTTAATTATCAACTGGTTATCTCTTGTTGTGTGGCGTAGAAATCACTGCAATTGTACCACGCTACAAAGCTACTAGTTTTGTTGCGGCTCAATTCTTTGGCGCGAATATTACATCCGGGGATAATTAAGCGTTGTTTTGCTGTGTGCTGACCCAAGAAACCGTCTTTTTCAACGCCAAAATATATACATTTTTCCTGTAGCCTAATCACAAGCAAAGGTTAATTACAACTGTATCCTCAAGTTGTGTGGCGGAGAAAACACGCAATTGTCACAGGCTCCAAGGGTGAGCTACTAGTTTGTGCGGCTCAATTTCTTAGGTCGCAATTTACATCCCAGGGTTAATTTAAGCATTGTTTTGCTGTGTGGCTGGACCCCAAGAAACCGTCTTTTCAACGCCAAAATATATATGATTTTTCCTGTAGCCTAAATCACAAGCAAAGGTTAATTACAACTAGTAGTCTCTTGTGTGTGTGCGTAGAAAACATGCAATGTAACACGCTACAAATCTACTAGTTTTTGCGCTCATTCTTTCTCGCAATTTACATCCAGGGGTTAATTAAGCGTTGTTTTGCTGTGTGCTGACCCCAAAAACCGTCTTTTATAACGCCAAAATATATAAATTTTTCCTGTAGCCTAATTCACAAGCAAAGGTATAATTACAACTGTAATCTCTTGTTGTTGGCGTAGAAAAACACGCAATTGTAACACTCTACAAAGCTACTATTTTGTTGGCTCAATTCTTTGGGCAATTTACACCAGGGTTTAATTAAGCGAGTTTTTTTTCTGGTGTCTGACCCAAGAGAACCGCTTTTTCAACACCAAAAATAATATATTTTTTCCAGTAGCCTAATTCACAAGCAAAGGTTAATTACAACTGCACTCTTGTTGTGTGGCATAGAAAACCACCAATTGTAACACGCTACAAAGCTACTAGTTTGTGCTGCTCCAATACTATTGGCGCCATATACATCCAGGGTGATAATTAAGCTGTTGTTTTGGCTGATGCTGACAAATATAAACCATCTTTTTCAACGGAAAAATAATATACAAATTTCCTGTAGCCTAATTTCACAAGCTAAGGTTAATTACAACTGTAAATCTCTGTTGTGTTGGCGTAGAAAACACGCAAATTGTAACACGCTACAAAGCTACTAGTTTGTGCGGCTCAATACTTTGGCGCAATTACATCCAGGGGTAAAGATAAAGTAAATTGTTTTGCTGTGTGGCTTGACCCCAAGTAAACCGTCTATTAACAAACGGCAAAATATATACATTTATCTGTAGCCTAATTCACAAGCAAAGGTTAATTACAACTGTATCTCTTTGTTGTGTGTCGTAGAAAACACGCATGGTAAACACGCTACAATCTACTAGTTTTGTGGCTGTCTCAATTCTTTGGCGCAATTTACATCCAGAGGGTTAATTAAGCGTTGTTTTGCTGGTGTGCCGACAAAAATAAATAAACCGTCTTTTTCAACGCCAAAAATATATACATTTTTACCTGTAGCCTAATTCCACAAGCAAAGGTTAATTACAACTTATCTCTTGTTGTTGGCCATAGAAAACACGGCAATTGTAACACGCTACAAAGCTACTATTTTGTTGGCTAAATTCTTTGGCGTCAATTTTAACATCCAGGGTTAATTAAGCGTTGTTTTGTGGTGTCTGACCTCCATGAAACCGTCTTTTTCAAAGCCAAAATAAATAAATTTTTCCTGTAGCCTAATTCAAAAGCAATGCTTAATAACAACTGTATCTCTTGTTTGATGTTGCGTATAAAACACCAATTGTAACACTCTACAAAGCTACAGTTTCTGCGGCTCAATTCTTTGGCGCAATTTACATCCAGGGTTAATTAAGCGTTGTTTACGGTGTGCTAGAGCAAAAATAAACCGTCTTATTTCAACGGCAAAATATATACAATTTTCCTGTAGCCTAAATTCACAAGCAAAGGTTAATTACAACTGTAACTCTTGTTTGTGTGCCGCAGAAAACACGCATAGTACACTCTACAAAGCTAGCTAGTTGTGCGGCTCAATTCTTTTGCGCCAATTTACATCCCAGGGGTTTAATTAAGCATTGTTTTGCTGGTGTGCTGACCCCAAGAAATTCGTCTTTCTAACGGCAAAATATATACATTTTTTCCTGTAGCCTAAATTCACAAGCAAGTTAATACAACTGAACTCTTGTGTGTGGCGTAGAAAACACCAAATTGTAACACGCTTCAAAGCTACCTATTTTGTGGGCTAAATTCATTGGCGCATTTTAATTACATCCAGGGGTTAATTAAGCGTTTTGTTTTGCTGGTGTGCTGACCCCAAGAAACCTCTTTTTCACGCCAAAATATATAATTTTTTCTGTAGCCTAAATCACAAGCAAAGTATAATTACAAATGTATCTCTTGTTGTGTAGGCTTAGAAAACACGCAATTAGTAACACGCCTACAAAAGCACTATTTGTCGGCTCAATTCTTTGTTCGCAATTATACATCCAGGGTTAATTAAGCGTTGTTTTGCTGGTGTGCTGACAAAAATAAACCGTCTATTTTCAACGCCAAAATATAAACATTTTTCCTGTAGCCTAATACATGCCCGAGAGTTAATTAAGCCTGTTTGTTCTTTTACATTTAGGTTAAAACACACAGTGTTTTTTTAAATGTACACAAACAAGAAAATTTTTCCTGCCATTTTGTGGAGCGCAATTTATATCACAAGGGTTTACCCAAGCTTGTTAACTGGGTTCATTTGATCAAAAACATGGTGTAATATTTATATATACAGATATCATCATCAACAGTGTCTGTACAATTTTAGAACAAACAGTATGTCAGACAGAGAGTGGCCAGGCTCTTCACCTCTAGTGTCCATTGGCACAAACATTCTGCGTCAGGCCCAGGTCCGCAGCACAGCACGGGGACGGCGCAGCAGGTCACTCGGTGAGGCCACAACAGCCGCAGACATCTATCGGCCGTGTGTTGATCAGCAAACCCAATAGTTCTTGAATTGGTTGACTAGGTATCCTCATCCCTCTTCCTCCCAGATGACATCTGACAACCCAGCCAAGAGTCCGGTGGGTACCTCAGACACAACCCAGTTAGTTGGCATGTGCCCGGGAGCGGATCACGCACCTCACCTTCCTCATCCCGCCTATGTCCATACGGTTTCCCTCATCCAGAAGAACTACTATGTGGTACTGGGTCCTCAGCGCCACTATATACGAGGATGAACAATTGAGTAGGGCAGTCAGCAGCTTACTTGGCAGCAAAGAAAATGGGGCCAATATCCCCGTGCTTCTAGCAGTAGGCGGCAAAGTATAGATTGGGAGATGGCATTTGGAGGTCAATTTGTGAGAGTCAGCCTCCGGCAAACCAAGACCGGTGATGAGAGGACAGCATTGACGATGAAACACAAATAGATGATTGATGTAGCGACCGCACTTGGTAAGCGTGTGAGCAAGGTCTTCATCATTCAGGAAGAAGATGGCGTCAGCATGCGCGTCAGGCAGCAGCGCAGCCAGCAAGTGGTCGTGTGGGCCGTGATTCAGCAGGATAGCAGCAATGGAGGTAGGTAGCCAAGCGCCACGGGGTAAAAAACCCGCTTCGCAGTCCAAGAAAATAGCGGCAAAGGGCTCATCGAGTCAGCGGCGGCAGAAGTCCCTCAGTGCGGAGCGTTGGCGGTAAAAATCGATACACGTCGGTGTGGCAGTTCATTGTGCTAAGACACCGGAGGAGTCCGAATAGGGTATATGATAGAATCAGTGGTCAGAAAGTGAAGCGGGCCAGGGGGGGGGGTGGGGAGCTAACGTTTGGCACCACGGCCTGCCGTCAACAACATGCAGCGACACCATCCAGGTGGCCTGGAGAAACGTGGCTCAGATTGTTTGGTGGTCCCATCCTGCCGCCGCAGCAACAGCAGCAGCAGCAGCGCCGAACAGATTGCAACGCATGCCATTTGCAGCCAGTAAGGCTCCACCACCTCATGCAGAAGTGATCTGATTCTCTTTGACATCATCTCCCGGTCAGAAGCTCCTCTCCTCGCTACTAATGGCCCATCATCCGTTCAGCGAGGATGATTGCCAATGAGGACAACAGTAATCTTCCAACTCATACCAAATTTCATGCAGCAGACCATTCACCTGTACCAAGATGATGTACTGCAGTCCCACCCATACCCAATGTGTAGGACTCCTGCACCGTATCAGAGAAACTAATGGCTTAGTGCCGACCGGATAGGACGATATACCCCCAACCGTAATATCTAATTCCAAAAAGGCAGTACAGCCCTTTCCATATATATGTAGAAACAGCAGGTGGGTCAGTCAGAGCTTATCGTTTATTGTTCCCAGTGCACGGCAGCGTGCGGACGTCTGGATGCTGTAACTACGGTAGGCCAGTACCATGTCCTTTACGGCCCACTGTGTATGAATTGTAGCTTCCAGCCCAGGCACACCACAACTTGGACAGGTGAGACGCCAGCATTCTCCTCCACGTTGTCAAACTGCTGCACCTTCGCCAATGTCCCCTCCTCCTCCTCCACCTACCACCACCATCTCAGCCTCCACAAGTACCTGCATCCATCATAAACCACATAGTAGGGCAGAACAGCGGAGGTCACCTCAGTTTCTAACACCTGGCTTGCCACGGCGAACGAAGTCACAACAGGGAGAACTGCTCCGCGTCATGCAGCAAGAAATCGATGTGGTGGTGCTTATCTCTGCGCCAACTGCAAATCTAACATATTGGGGTGACGGACAATGGAAGTAACAGGTGTTCCGCGCTGGCCGAGGAGGAATGGTCCCCATGCCCCTGCAATGCGCACGTGTTCCAATCAGGTTGTGAAAAGTTTCCTGAAGTCTTACCACCGATCATTCAGAACATTCGAAAATGGACAGAAACGGTGCATGTCCCTTTATCCATTCGTACAGAAGCCAGGAAAGCACCCTCCTCGAATTGCAGCGGCAGAACGGCATCCCCCAGACACACTCTGAATATGCGATGTTTCCACCCGCTGTAATTCCAGCCTGCACATGTGGACGACTGTATGAAGAAAAGGGGGAGAAAGGCCATTAAGATTTTTTTGATGATCCAGGCAGACAGAAGTACTCCCCTTGTAACATTGATGTCCAGGCCAGTGAGCAGCTCATGCGTGACACCTGCCTTTGTTGAGGCCATCACAGAGGAGGCGATTGTTATTGTCAGTCGCAGCACTACGGATGAATAACGTCATTCCACTGCTTCATGTCCCTGGACAGATGCTGAAAAATCTGTCTGGGCAGGGAGTGGGAGACTGGGCGACTACATCTCGGGGCCCCATGAGTCCGGTGGGGAACTAAATGGAGGAGGAGGAGTACATTGGAGGCAGAAGCATGTCTGTTAAATGAGTGGATTTTCTACCCATGGTGACAATGAGAGGAGGATGCAGGAGCATCTGAGAGGTGGATGGAGAATTTAAGGAGATAGGCAGATGACCCCCCAGCACCGTTGGCAGTATACAGTGGAAATGGAGGCAGGGAGCCCCCCTCGGAGTCCACTATAGCAGATTGTGCCCGCAGCATGCATATTTTGCCTGGCTAGTTGACAGCGAATAGTCAGCTTCCACGGCAGAGGGATGACTTCTGGCTCTCCACCCAATTGGACCCTCGCTACCCAGGTCCAAAATGGTGGACCTTTTTCCCAGCTATTGATAGGTGAAGACAAACTCAAATACTATAGGGAATCCTCCGTAATCAGATGGCCGCTGCCTATGTGAGGCATCGGTTCCTCCTCTACAGGTCCTGACCGGGGGGTTCTCAGCGCTCACGTACTACTGCCGCGGCTGCTGGGGAAGGTGGAGGGGGGTAGGAGCAGTACCAGCTCCATCATTAGTAACCTAAGTCTGGAGTCACAGATATGAGCACTACCTTCACCCGCCTAGTGAGGAGGGCAGTCCCGCCAGCAGCAGCAGCATGACCTGAGCAGTCCCTGAACCAACAGGTTTGTGGCCTACTTGGACAGCACTCTGCACCTCAGTTGAAGATCCCGCTGTACTACTGGCAGCCAAACTGGGATGTGAGGCCGCAACATGCCGATTATGCAGAGGAGAAGCTGTCCTGCCGGCCAGTAGTGGATGGCATCAGAGCGGGTGTCAGTACGCGGGGGCCATCATTACCTCCAAGAGACCCGCTGTCCACGGAAATGTGGGAACGACTGACTTTGTCAAGCATGAATCAGGCGTTGAATCGTCCAGGATTTCCACACACCATGCCTTAGGCGTTATCTATTGTGTAAAAACTACCTGCCTCAGCCACTATTTTCTGATGCCGCGCACCGCCTGGAAATCCACACATCTGCTGACCAGTTTTCTCATCTGCCTACCACCATCTTTACCAGGGACTGGTATTGCCACCCACCTCAACAACTCTGTCATTGTGCCACTCTATGACCTCATGCTGCAGCTGCTGTTGCCGAGTGACATCCACACTTTGTCAATGTGCCACAGTCTGACCTCATGGCTGCTGTGGTGCTGCCCATGTCCTCCACACTGGTGTCATTGTGCCACTTGCCTGACCTCATGCTGCATTCCGCCAGTGACCCTCCGCTCTCAGTCAATGTGCCACTCTGTGGCTTCCTCCTGTTTATGCCACCTCCAGATGTCATTGTGCCACTCTCTGACCTCATGTGCTGCTGTGACTCCTGCCGTTCCCTCCACAACTGTGTGTCATTGAGCCACTGCCTGACTTCATGCTGCTGCCGGCCGAGACCTCCCGCTCATCAGTCATTGTGCCAATTCTGTGGCTTCCACCTGTTTTCCCACCTCCAGAAATTGTCATTGTGCCACTGCCTGATTTCATAGCTTGCTGCTGTCGTAACTCCAAACTGTGCGGATTGTGCCACTCTGTGGCCTAATACTGTTTTGCCACCTCCAGAAATGTCATTGATGGCCACTGCTGATCTCATACTGCTGCCGCCGTGACCTCCACACTGTGTGATTGTGCCCACTCTGTGGCCTAATACTGTTTTGCCGCCTCCAAATGTCATTGTGCCACTGCTGATACTCATACTGCTGCCGCCGTGACCTCCACACAGTGTGATTGTGCCTACTCTGTGTGCCTAATACTGTTTAGCCGCCTCCAGAATGTCATTGTGCCACTGCCTAATCTCATACTGCTTGCCGCCGTGACCACCACACTGTGTGTGAATGTTGCCACTTCTGTGGCCTGATACTATTTAGCCGCCTCCAGAATGTCACTGTTCCACTGCCAGGCCTCAAGCTCCTGCCGCCGTGACCTCCACACTGATGTGATTTTGCCACTCTGTGGCCTAATACTGTTAAGCCGCCTCCAAATGTCATTGTGCCACTGCCTGATCACATACTGCTGCCGCCGTGACCTCCACACAGTGTGATTGTGCCACACTGTGGCCTAATACTGTTTCGCCTCCATAAATGTCATTGTGCCGACTGCCTGTCTCATAACGCTGCCGCCGTGACCTTCACACTGTGTGATTGTGCCCTCTGTGGTCTAAGAACTGTTTATCCGCTCCAGAAAGTCATTGTGCCACTGCATGATCTCATAACTGGCTGCGCCGTGACCTTCCACACTTGTGTGATTGGTGCCACTCTGTGGCCAATACTGTTTTGCCGCCTCCAGAATGTCATTGTGGCCACTGCCTGATCTCATTTCTGCTGCCTTTCGTGACCTCCACACTGTATCATGTGCCACTCTGTGGCCTAATACTGTTTTGCCACCTCCAGAATTTCATTGTGCCACTGCCTGGCCTCGATGGCTGCTGTGGCTGCCCGCCGTCACCTCCACACTCTGTCCCACTAATGTTTGCCACCTGAGCTCTCAGCTGTTTTTTTTCCAGCTTTCGCTGCCATAACATTTATCAGGCTACATTCCCCCCTTCAGATTTTGGTCAGTTTAGTCCTATACTTAAGTGCCCCCAGTGAATTTTATAGTGAAGCGATTCTTAAGAGCGGCGGCAGTCACCTGCGTGTCATACAAAACACAAATGTACTGAAGACCCAACCAAGCTCCCTCTGCATATTTGAGCATGGCAACAACGTTTCTACAGGCACCCAGCAGGCCTCTGGCAGCCTGGAAATAGTCTGCTTATTAACGCGATACGTACCGAAGTATTCGAACGAAACAAATTTTGTCGGAAAATTCGGCGAAGTGACCGAATCTGAATTTTGGTGAGAAATTCGCCATCTCTAAGTTGTGTATCATTTTATTGGTATCAGTTTACACGGAAAGTTCTGCTTCTGCATTGTTGGTGCCATATTGTGTGTTACCATCTTTATATCTAGGACGATCAAGACATATTAACCATCTATCTATGGCTATTGGTATATGTATCAAGTCTATCTTTAAATTGCTTGCTACTTTTGGTGATACATTTGTTGATTGTGATCAAATTTGTTATATATTTAGCCAGACGTATTAGGCCCTTGATGAATCCCGATATTCTGGGAGGAAACGCATTGGTTTGTTTTGATTTTGGGCTTTAAATATATGATTGATCTGTATATTGACATCTATATTAATTGGTCTCTTAATAGCAAAGCTTTTCATCTGTTTGATTGAGCTTTATATATATTTATGGTTGGCTCATATGAAGAGATTTATAAGGTTACTTGCGAATATCTGATTGCTATTTATAGCTATAAGTATCTATTGAGTAGTATTAGGGTGCAATAGGGTGTTTTTTGGGTAGGTTAGGTTCCGGTAGGGGTCGTCCTTATTAGGAGGGGATCCCCTTTATTTTGAGAAGAAGGAATTTAGTATAGTATGTAGGGTAAGTATAGGGTAATTCTAGGTGTATTTTTAATAAGCATATATTTATAAAGTTAATATTTAGGTTAATATTTTCCAATTTGTGGGTTTTCATTTTGTGATTATGTTGGAAATAACTGACATGATTATTGTGAGAGGTTCCCTAGCCCCATTATCTATTTTGGGGTGTTGTTGTTGTTTTCATTAGGAGGCAATACACACCTATTCATACAAGGGGCAGGGGGAATTTGCTCATACATAACCTTGCACATTGGTATAAGAAACCATTCACAACCATCATGCAGAGGATTCACAGTACCATACAGGGGGGTATCGCTTACTTGCAAAAAATACTAATGAACAAGCACTCATACACCTACTGTCTATGAGGGGCTGATTGCTAGTATTACAATTGCACATAAATAAGGTTTATACAGAGTGCCAGTTTTATGGTTACATATGGTACACCATGCTGGTTTACAACCAGTTGATGACGCTCATACTGTACTATTAGGTTGAGCGAGTTGTCCAGCATATTCAAAGTGTCCAACACAAAATGTTGTTGATTTTCTGCATACTGGTGTGAACAGGCTCTTATGCATTGTGCAGTTTTTTGTAATAAGCAATTGGCCCCCTCATGGATAGTAGGTGCATCAGTTTTCTGTACTTGTGCAATTTTGCGAATGTAGCACTGGGGCTTTTATTGTCTTCTACTGGCAATAGTCTTTTGTCCTGCCATTGTGCTGTGAGTATGACCACGTATCTGTGTTTTTATCTTATACATTTAGGAGCAAGCACCAATCTCACAACCTCATTCAAACACAAGTATAATTAAGGGCTCCTTCACAAATACATTCCATGAAAAAGTACAGTATGTGTAAACTTTAAAAGGAAGGGATTATTATCAGTAATGAATATTTTTATTCATGGATGTATCATAATCTACATCTAGTTCTTCATTTAACCCCTTACCGCCGAAGATGGATAAAATATATAGGGGGGGGGGGGTATTTTTTAAATATAGTTAGTTAGGGTAGGGGGGGGGGGTGGGGGGGGGGGGGGGGGGGGGGGGGGGGGGGGGGGGGGGGGGGGGGGGGGGGGGGGGTGGTTTGGGGGGTGTTTTGGGGGGGGGGGGGGGGGGGGTTTTGTGGGGTTTTGGGGGGGTGGGGGGGGGGGGTGTTTGGTTTGGGGGGGGGGGGGGGGGGGGTGGGGGTGTTGGCGTGGGTTGTGGTGGGGGGGGGGGGGGGGGGTGTGTGGGGGTTTTTTTGTTTGGGGGGGGGGGGGGGGTGGTGTGGGGGGGGGGGGGGGTGGGGGGGGGGGGGGGGGGGGGTGGGGGGGGGGGGGGGGGGGGGTGGGGGGGGGGGGGGGGGGTTGGGGGGTGGGGGTGTTTTTGGTTGTGTGTTGAGTTTTGTAGTGGTGGAAATTTTAGGGAGAGAGGGAGGGTGGTTGGGGGAGTGTTTTATTTGGAATTTTGGGGATATGGTTAATTGGTTGGTGGGTTTGGATTTTTTTTGGGTTTTTTGGTTTGAAGGTGGGTTTTGGGGGGATAATGGGGGGGATAGTGAATAATGTTAGGTGAGAGGATAAGAGGGGGAGGGGGTGGAGTGAGATTTGTGGTATTTGGTGAAAAAGGGTTAGTAGTTGTGTATTGTTACAAAAGCAAAGATTAATCTTCAGTAAACAAAGCTACAAGTGCTCTGAGGAGTGAAGTTAGTCTTGTTAGTGATAAGAGCCCAATTTTATGTAATTTGCTGTGCTTGAATTCTGGTACAATTTTTGCCAACACTATTGTCATACATGCTTTGCACCACATTTATGATGTGTCTTTGATAGTTTTTTAACCCCTTAATGACCTTGGACATAGTCATAAGTCCAGGTCGTTTAGGGGTTAACGTACCTGGATGTATGCATACGTCCTGAGGATTGCGCGAACTCTAAATCAGAGTTCGCACGAGTGCTGCGGTATGTCAGCTGTATATTACAGCTGACATCCCGCAGCATCGCCCCCGACCGGAGATCACTCCAGGGGGCCGATTAACCCTCTTAGTTATCGCGATGTGTGGCTGCTGTCTCCTAAGTGACACCTCTGTGGGCATGGCCAGGCATGGTGACAGACAGTTGCCATAGAGACCAGTATACATCAATAAGCTGTGTATTGATTTCTATTGAATGAGTGATCTGAAGATCACTCATCAAAATCCCCTACTAGGAAAAGTAAAAGAAAAAAGTGAAAAACCATTTTAGACACAAAACGCAAAATAAAATCAAAAACAGTACACCACCCCATTACCCTCTTTACACACGCCAATTGCCCCAAAAAAGATCAAAAATAAATAAAGCACCCATATTTGGTATCGCCGCGTGCATAACGACCTGCCCTATAAATATGTCATTTTAATTAATCCATACAGTGTACGCCATTAACAAAGAAAAAAAAAACAATCACAGTATTGCAATTTTGCTCATCCCACAGCACATAAGATTGAATAAAAAGCAATCAAAAACTCATATAAATGCCAAAGTTGTACCAATTAAAACGATGGTTCATCCTGCAAAAAAAATACCCCTTTCACAGCTCTGTGTATGGAGAAATTAAAAAGTTATGGCTATTAGAAGATTTAAGAAAAATAAGAAACTTATTTTTTTATACAGCGCTTCAACATAAAAATCTATATAACTTCGGTATCGCCGCAATCGTATCGACCCACAGAGTAAAACCAACTTGTCGCATACACTGCACAATGAGAGCTGTTGAAAATAAAGATAAAAACACTACTTGGATTGCAGTATTTTCTTCACCCTGCCTTCCAAAAAACGGAGTTAAAAGCGATCAAAAAGCCTTCGCCCCTATAAATGATTTCAATTAAAACATCAATTCCTCCCGCAAGAAAACAAGCCCCTATACAACTCCGTACATAGAAAAATAAAAAATGTATGCCTCTCAGATTATGGCGATGCAAAAATGTGTTTTCCTGTTTGAATAAAAGTGTTGTTATTGTGTAAAAGCAGTAAAACATAAAAAAAATAAAAATTGGGTATTGCTGTAATTATATCGACCTGCTAAGTAAAATTAGGATGTAATTTATACCGCACGGTGCTTGCTGTAAAAAATAAAAAACACTACCAGGATAGTGCTGCATTTTGTTCAAAACGGCTCACAAAAACGCGTTAATAAAAAGTGAAAAAAGCATCATATAAACCCCATAATGGTACCAATAAAAACATCAATTCATCCCACAAAAAAACAAGCCCCCACACAGCAAAATAAAAAAAAGTTATGACTGTCAGAATAGAACATAAAAACGCAATTTTTTTTATAGACATATTTCTGTTGTGTAAAAGTAATAAAACATAAAAAACTATATAAAATTTAGATCATTGTAATTGTACCAACTCGCATAGTAAAGTTATCCTGTTGCTGATACCGCACAGCGAACACTGTAAAATTGAAACCCAAAAAACAATGACGAAACTTTCATTTTTTCCCCCTTTTTTCATGGCCCAATGCTAAAAATAACTATGGAACACCTGTGCACAATACATCCCTAGATTAGATCCACGAGCAGTGTTGAATCCAAAATGGGGGGACTTCTGTAAGGTTTCACCTGTTCTGGTAAATGCGACATGGCACCCACCAAAATCTGCGTTCCAAAAGCCAAGTAGCACTCCTCCCTTGTACACCCTGCCATGCGCCCAAACATCAGTTTACACCCATATATAGGGTATTGCCAAACATGGAAGAAATAGTGTAACAAATTTTGGGGTGCTTTTTTTCACGATTCCTTGTAAATATGAAACCTTTTAAGCTAAAATTGCAGATTGTTGAAAAAAATTAATTTTTAATTTTCACAGCCTAATGCTAAAAAAAATGTGTGAAACTGTGGGGTCGATATACTCACTGCACCCCTGGATATATTCCTTTAGGGCAGGGGTGTCAAACTGCCGGCCCTCCAGCTGTTGGGAAACTACAACTCCCATCATGCCCACTGTTATAAGATTATACAAACATGATGGGAGTTGTAGTTTCCAAACAGCTGGAGGGCCTGGCAGTTTGACACGCTAGGTGCTTTCTATTCTGGGGTTTTAGTTGTTAGCCAATAAGGGGGCAACCTATTGGGTATTAAAAATGGAGACCTGGTGGGAATTTATTTAAGTGCTTTAAGCTCTTGGTATCACATTTAACTGAATTGCCGCTATATAAATAAAGATTATTATTATTATTATTATTATTACTAAAAATGAGACCCCATAATCGAATAGGTGCTCCTCCTATTCTGGGGCTTGTGGTTGAGCCAAATAATGCACTAAGGCGACATATGGGAGATCTCTAAAAACAGCAGCCCTGGGGGAATTGATATTAAGTTGCACTTACCTGGTCACATTCACCATATTCCTGTGACTAATGGATAAATATTGAAAATCTGCAAAAAAAGTGAAATTTTGAAATTTCACATACACTTTGCATTAATTTCTGTGAAATACCTAAAGGGTTAACAAACTTCCTAAACACTGTTGTAAATACTTTAAGGGGGGTCAAGATTCCTAGATGAAGTCATTTATGGGGATATCTACCATACAGGCCCCTCAAAGTAATGTCAGATCTGGACTGGTCCCTAAAAAAAAATGTATATTGCAAATTTTCTTGAAAATGTGAGAAATTACTACTAAATTTCTAAGCCCCAAATTTTGTAAAAAAATATAAATACATTTATAAAATGATGTCAACCTTCAGTGGACATATGGTAGATACTAGTAATAAACTATTTTTTGGTGAACAATTATCTGTCTTGCACACAGAAATTTTATAAATTTCAAAATGATTAATTTTTCCACATTTTCACGGAATTGTGATATTTTTCACAAACAAACAAGGATTGTATGGACCAAAATTTCTTACTAACTTAAAGCACAATGTGTCACGAGCAAACAATCTCTGAAATACATGGATAGGTAAAGGTGTCAAAGTTATTCCCACATAAAGTGACACTTGTCAGATTTCAAAAATAGTGCTGTGTCAGAAAGGCCAAAACTGGCTGAGACCTTAAGGGGCTAAAAACACTTCTGCACTTTGGCCGACAAGAGGGCAAGTCCTCAGTGAAAGGGAATGTATTTGAAGGAAAAGGGGGTGTGGTTTGGTATCACCAAAAATGCACTGAAATTTAGGCACAGTTAGCAGCATAAAGTAAGCTAACTTAAAATGGTGTAAGATTAGACTAGACAGTTTTAGCCTGGGCCAGATCTATGAACACTATGATAAATGTGGCTCATTGTAAAACTGTTTAGTCTAACTTTAAACTCCCTTACAGTTAGACACTATTGATACATCTGCCCATTGGGTCTTCTCTAGAGTAAGCTCCATCCATGGTGACATTACTCCCTGCTCTCTGTCTAATCAGGAAGAAAGATTATGGTCGTAGAAACCTGTGTGCACTCAGAGCAGATAAAATCTTTCTTATCTCGTGACCAAGGTAAAATCAAAAGACTATTGTATTAGGGAAAAGCCTCAATTACCTGTCCCTACATGTTGAAAGCTAATCTTTATAGTGAGAAAACCCCTTTAAGGTGACCTCAGTGATTAAAAACCAAGCAAAACTAACTTAGTCACATATATATTAAACATCTGTAGTGCATAGATACAACTTGGATAGATAGTGTGGGGGACATGTATGAAAACTATCTAGGTCTCAGACTTTCTTTGTTGCCCATAGCAAGCAATCAGATCTCCCTTTTATTTTTTCAGAGCGCTATATGAAATTTAAGGAGAGCTCTGATTGGTTGCTATGGGTAACAAAGAAAGTCTTAGACCTAGACAGTTTTTATATGTGTGGCCCTGTGTCTTTTTATGTTAATACATTTGTGTTAAGTTCTCTCGGTTATGAGTACTGGGGCTATAACTTTGCACCATCCTTTGAAAATCACCCTGTACAATTTCTCATTGCCTTAACAAGTCAACAAATAAAAAAGGAAGCAGTCAAATCTCTTTAATCAGATTTTTTATTGACATCAGTAAGGAATGCCTGTGGGTTTTTATGCATCTTTTCTTCTTGCAATAGACACTGCTGGCTTTGTCATAGGCAGTGATATTTTAACACAGTTTTCCAAATAACTGTAACCATTAGGTTTCTTGCCTTCTCTTCTTCAGGAGACATTCATGTTATTGGTGATTTTCTTATTATTACAGCTCCTGGTGACATCACCTGTATTGTACTTATATCACCGCACCTTGTTCTTCTATTTGCTCTCATCACTTCCATATATATCATTCTTTCCATGCTCTCTACCCAATGCAGAATTCAGTATAGAAGGCACAAAAGCAACAAAGAGTTTTCTCTCTGGTCTCTCCTTTTTCAATTCACCTTCTCTATTTTTATATCATGAATATATAAATAGCTTGGTCACTGTTTCTTGCTATTCCTCTATATACTTTACTCTACTATGTCGGCCATTTCTTCTCCAGGACCCTTTCTTCCTCCATACACACCAATGTTCTAGCCACTTCAAGATAAAGGGCCTCATGGTAACTGGTAGTGTGGCATAACTTTCTGGTGAACTATAAATTGTCTCCCGGAAGTCCCTACCTTTGTACACCTTGAGTTTGTACATATTCCGGATAATTTACTTCTCTAGAATCTGTGACTTCGATTAGGACAGGCCTTTATATGAAATGCTGTGCACTGGCAAACGTAGATGATATGTTCTTTAGACTGATGAATGACAACGATGGTGAATTTTGTTCTGATAGATGTAGATGTTCTGTAGACTTGTTGACAATGATGATGAATTTTTTCCAATCCAATCAGCCTTTCGAGAATTGCTTGCACCCACCTGTCCATTTTGGCCACATTTCCAAGAACTCCAACCTGCACAAAATGAGCCAGAGTCAAATTAGTACAATCTCATAATGTTTTAACAGGTAAGCAATTAAAAAGTAATTACTCAGGTCTGTAGACTCAGTATTTTTATTGACATCAGTCAGAGATGACTCGATTTTATGTATCTTTACTAATACACCCCTACTTTGGTTTTTATGGGCAATGGTTTTATAACACAGTTTTCCAAATAACCATAAGGTTTTCTTACCTTCCACTCTTCCATAAGTCATTCTTTTTTTTCGGTGATTTCTTTATTATTACAGCTCCTGCTGACATCACCTTTATAGCACTTATATCACAGCACTTTGTTCTTCTGTGTGCCTTCAACCATTCCATATATATCGGTTACTGTTCTTTCCATGGTCTGTACCTAGGGCAGGGTCAGTATTGAATGCACCTAAGCAGCACAGAGTTTTGTCTCTGGCCCTTCCTAGGGCTTTTCAGTTCTTCTCTGTCTTTATAGTCTGACTATGGAAATAGCTTGGTAACCATTTCTTGGCCATCCTCTTCATCCTTCACTCTGCTATATTGGTCATCTCTTCTCCAAGACGCTTTCCTCCTCCATAGACACCAATGTTCCAGGCACTTACGATGAAGGGCCTCATAGCAACCGGAAGCATGATAGACAGTGGCATGATTTTCTGGCATGACCAGATATTGCCTCTTGGAAGTCAGATGTCTTGTACTTCTTGAGTCTGTACATATTCCCGACGATTCCTCTAGAGTCTGTGGCTTGGATAAGAACAGACTTGTATGCGAGATGCTGTTTTCTGGCAAATGTAGAAGATGTTTTCTTTAGACTGGTGGATGACAATGATGGTGAAGGTTTTGTCCTGATCCAAAGAGTCTTTCAACAACAGCTTTCACCCGCCTGTCCATGTTAGTCACATTCCTGAGAACGTCCATAAAGTCGCGCTTCTTCTTCTGGTATTTGGTGCGGCGCCTCTTCACCTTATCCCTGTATTCCGGGTTATTTATGAGTCCATCCAGCTTCATGAGAATGTACTCTGCTGAAATGTCACTGACTGTCCTAAGGATGTACCTTTCTAGCCAGAACATTTCTTCCATTTTAAGTAAAGCAGTCACTTTTGAGATCAAAGCAACTAAATCGCCTGCTGAGCAGAAAATGATTGCAGGACCTCAGTAAGAGAGAACCTAGTGAGGTCACAACGGTGACATCACAATGCTATACAGCTGGGGTGACCATGACAACCAAGCACAGAGGATATCACCTGTGATAATACACCTGTACCCGGCAATATACATGGGAAGTGGTATAACAATGCCTTACAGCCGGTTACCATGACAACCAGACAGCTCAGGTGTTTAGTATCTGATATGTGGTAATCTCCCTGCCCCCTCGGCAGTTTATATCCTATGTTGCATTAGGGGTTTGCTAATTAGGTGATTACCTATTGTATTACTAACAAGTAACCCCAAAGCTGGAAACTTATTCCAAATGGATTAAATAATTAGCAGATAACTATGTGCTCATTTTAGGTTGCAGCAAAATAGTTGCCTCATATAACACATAAAAAATCAATCATATAGCAGCCTAATAATGCGATATGCAGCCTAACATCGGCTATATTAATATTAACCACTTAAAGGGGTTGTATCATTACATTAAATGGTCTTCAGAATAAGGGGACAGTGAAAACAAGCAACTTTGCAATTGGATGTCATTTGCAAAGATGTCTTGTTTTCACTGTCTTCCTTATCTCCGTTTTCTGTAAACACTGTTCCCCAGTGCAGGTCGGATCCCACCTCCTTTCATTTCATTGGCTGACGGCTCTATTAATTTACAGTCTATCTGGCCCCCGGTCGTATTCACGGGAGCCTGCATTCCTGCCTCTTTCACTCTGCATAGTTAGCAGCTCCACAGTAACACTGCAGCTGCTTTTACAATCAGAAAACAGCAGAATTGTGCCTCGGTGCCTAATGCTCCTGCGTGTAAACATAGAAAGGAGACAGATCTGTGCTGCTCTGGATGAGTTCATAGAAGACTGGATTCAACTGTAACAAACCTCCAGCTGTGAGAGGAGAAGAGATCAGTGCTCTGAGTTCATAGAAGACTGTCTAGACTGAATGCAGGCCTGTGGTATGTAAACAGCTTTTACAAAATAAGACTGCAAAAAATGCCCCTGGATTTGAAGAGCTGAGAAACTGAGATTTCATTGAAACACATGAACTGATGAAGCGATACATCCCCTTTAAGCTGAACGCCTGAAAAGTAGTTAATGACCAGAACCTTTTTTTAGTTTTTGCCTCCTTGCGTTTCAACAGTTGTAACTTTTTTATTTTTTCAATGACGCAGTTTTATGAGGTCTCTTTTTATTCAAGACAAGTTGTACTTTATGTCGGAATAGTTTAAATTCACTTATAAATAATTGCAGAATTTTTTTACATTTTTTTTTACACCATTCACATTTCACACTTAATAACTTGTTAGATTAATTCTACAGGTTATTACAGTCATGTGGATACCTAAAACAGGCAGTCCCCGGGTTACATATGGGTTAGGGACTGTAGGTTCGTTTTTAAGTTGAATTTGTATGTAAGTCGGAACCAATATATTTAGTACATGAATGGTGTATGGTGTATATGTATGGTGTGTAATTATAGGCAGGTATATGTCCCCTAGCAGGTATATGTCCCCCATAGCAGCTATAGGCAGGTATATGTCCCCTCATAGGCAAGTATAGGTCCCTCATAGCAGGTATAGGCAGGTAAGTCCCCCATAGATAGGTATAGGCAGGCATGTCCCCCATAGCAGGTATAGGCAGGTATGTCCCCCATAGATAGGTATAGGGAAGCATGTCCCCCATAGCAGGTATTGGCAGGTATGTCCATATTTTTATATGCTAATACATTATAATCTGTGTCAGTCAGACACAGGCAGTGATCAGGCCAGCTCAAAGTCTGTCCTGGTCACTGGCTTGTTACACAGACAGCCCTGGGGCTACTCTAGGTCCCCAGGGCAGACTGTGCAGTCGTTCCACGGGCTCTGTCAGGTCACCAGGCGTTCCGATCACCCGACAGAGCAGGAAAACCCTTTGATTGCGCTGCGGTGACGAGCCGCTGCACTAAAAGGGTTAAAGCACCGGGAAGTGGAGGTTTCCGCCGCTCCCAGTGCTCGTAGGAGATGCTCTGGGATCAGGGCTGTGTAGTACAGCCCCGATCCCAGCGCAGCTGCGATGCCGGGCCCCGCAAACTCCAATGTCTGCAGCGACACCAAAAGACGTTTCATACATGTCGCCCCAAATGCTCTGAAACTGCTGCATCTTACAGAATAAGGGACATAGCGCTGAAAATCTGGAAAGCACTGTCTATCACTAGCTTGTGCTGTCCCCAGCAAGGGGGGTATAAGCTATGTTACAGGTTCCCTTTAAACTGTATATGGCTCTATAGCAGATCGACCTTCTTAGTAGTGTATTGGTCTTACCTACTTTGATGTGCAGCCGAAAACCCTGAGCAGGATATCTGTGCAGGGTGAATCGTTCATGTCAAAGAGAAAGCGCTAGCTAGATATGTCAAGTGCTCCTTATTTGTGGTCAACCTGTGAGTATCTGTAGAAGAAGAGAGACTTTGTCATTACTTGCTGAGTGCTGGTTCATTTAATTAGCTTTGCTGGCAGCCACTGGGACATGACTTTGTCGTATGTGAAGTGTTGGCAGGACATGACACCGAACCTAAGTTGTTTTTGGAAGCGTCTCAGTAAAGCGCTATTTCAGATCATTAAAATGTTACAAGGTTAGTTTCTGTTTACTAAGAAGCCATTTATGCGTTACAAAACATTACCCCAGGCGGTGGGGGATATACTAAGAGGACTGAATTGAATGTGACTGGAGTGCTGAAGCTTCCTAAGTGGTTTGCATTAAAGAGATGACTAAAAATTACTTTTGATCATTATAATAAAAGCACAAAAAATCTATTTTATCTATTAAGTCAGTATGTAAGGATATTAAATAGGTTGCCTACCTCCCTTTTTTAAAGGAGCACTCCAGTTTTTTTCCCTTTGGTTCATTAAAAATTGCTTTTAGGTACACTGTAATGACAGTATTTTTGCTTACCTGCAGCTTAATTCAGGATATGAAGCAACAGTCTATGTTAGGTCAAATCTCACATGCTCTCTGATTAGTTGAACAATACTGCGCTTTTGATGCTGACAGGAGGTCTGTCTCTCTTGCAATCTCCATGCATTCCTATGAGACTGACTTTGAACCTCCCATAGGAATGAACAGAAAGATTCACTTCCAGGTCATATAACCATATTGTGTGTTTCAGCTACTCAGAGAGCAGGTCAAGTGACATGTGGTAGCAGAGAAATCATATTTGCAGCTGGAGTTAAGCAGAATTACTGGCAATACTGTGTACCTCAAAGCAATTTCTAATGAACTAAAGAAAAAACAAAAACCGGTGTGGTCCTTTAAGCACAAGTGTGCTGCTGCTTCTGTAGTAAAAAAAAAAAAAACCCTACCTCTGTACCGACCTTCATTCCAGTGATGTCACTGCCGATCCTCTCCCCGGGTCTTCTATTGTCTTTTTGCTGCTGGAGGTTGGCTCATTGATACTTTCACTGCTGATTGGCTGTAGTGGTCATGAAACATTGAACGATATCATTACTTGGAAATGAGGGCTCTGACAGGTGATGTTTGACAATGTCACATAACTGCTGCAACCAATCAGTACTGGAAGGCTGCACAAGACAACCACTGGTAGCCATTAGACAACAGAGGGCCTGATTAGAGGTCATACACAGAGCTGTCTCAACAGCATTTTGGGCTCCAGGACTTGGCAATAAAGTGGGCCCTCCCCAAATATGTGGCATCGTACCAAGCCATATCTCTAGCCATACCTGAACATGACACCACATAAGGCCATGCCTTAAACCACCCCCAAATCATCACACAGCCTACACCGGGACACCACTCTGACATATAATAGGCAGCCTGCAAAACTAATTGGTAGGGCAGGGAACAGATGCAGCAGATGACTGCCTTCTCCACCATAGTTCTTAACTATTTGCACATCCTAAGAACACTAAAACAGTTCAATAAACAAAACCGACCAAAGGAACCAGGGCATGTGTTAACATCTGGGGCCCCTATACTTGTAGGGACCTCGGGCAACTGTCTAGTGTGACAAATGGATAAGATGACCCTGGACATACGGTGGCATTGCTGAAATGAAGATCAATACAGAAGTAAGGGCTTGTTCACACAGAGTTTTCACTCTGTGTTAAAAGCTCTTTTAAGATCCGTCTCGGGGACCGACAGGACAGACCCAGAGACGGATCTAAACAATTTACAGTGAGATTATCATTGCGGGCTATGAGGAAGACGCAGCGGCGTTCACATGAGAGGTCGCCACTGCGTGTTTCCATAGCGCAGCTCGGGTCCGTCTTTGAAAGAATTGCATGTCAAGAAATTTCTATTGACTAAAATCCCTGACTAGTGCTGAAGAGGATTAAGGACACAAATCAGTGTCAGATTGGAATTCCTTAGACCTACCAGAGGAAATAACTCTGAGGGTCGATCTATGCAGACCATGTGCTTGCTTCTTTTAATGCCTTTTCAAATTGTATTAGGATTGCACACATTGGACATGCCGTCAATAGAATCTAATATCTTGTTTGAGATTTAAAACATTAGAGTTATAGTCTACTTGCAAGCAATGGACACCAAAGTCAGCTTTCAATGATATTGTTTTCGCTTAACCTTATCATGAGGAAGCCTGTGCCCACTAAAGGAATCTTTGCTACTTCTCTGGAACTATGGCTCACTTTAGTAACTTCATCTTTCAAATTGATATTGATGATCTGAGCTCATGATCTGATCTGATGTTATGTTCTGATGACTGTATAAACCTTGGACAGATTTCTGTTTTAAGGACAACAGACTTTGAGAATATTTAGCAATGCAAACAGATGTTTTAATGCATATCCAGCAGTCATTTGCAAAAAAATGCAAGCAATACTCACCAGCCCTATGTGTGTAGGGACTATCCCATGCAACCAGGACATGTAATGCAAAGTTACCGGTATCTTGTTGACAGATACATCTACAAATTTTAGCGTTTTTATTTTGTTACATTTCTCCTGGTGCATGCTGTGATGTATATAAAGTGAACACATTGCTTGCCACTTTTTGACTTGCAAATTGTAATACAGTAAAACTATAAATAAGATTGTGTTTTTATCTCTCTTCCTGTCTAGACCACGGATCTGTTCATGAGTTTGGTGTTTGAGCTGAGACTCCTGTCCTCTGATGCATTGTCTGATCTTTGGCAAAGGTCAGCATTTAAATGCAGAGATAACTGGTAAGTACTACATATATTCAGCCTTAAAATCTCAAGTATGCCCTGAAATCCGTGGTGCATTTTAACATTTTCCAAATTATACACCATTTACACATATATGGCTCATCAGTAGCAGGATGATTCATGTGGTCATAGTACATAACAATAAGTGTTACCATATGTTTCATTTTCTTATCTTACTCTTGACCCTGCAGATTTACAAGTTAGTGGTTATAAGTATACTATTCTCCAAAATCACTGTCTGGCTCAAAACAGACCTGTGACATTGCCTGACATGTCTACTGAAGTAAATCCTTATGTTCCCCATAAAAATAACAATTCTGGAGCATCTTCTCTTATAACTCTGTGTTGTGCTGTTCTTCTGTAATTCCTTCTAGAAATGTATTGCTGAATCTGTCAGATGGGTGTTGCCCTTCTAGTTTTCAAAGTGGTGTGTCCCTTTACACAATGACTGTCAGCACTTAGTCAGACTGTGCAAAGACACCCTCCCAATTGGCAACACCCAGCTGACAGATTCAGTAATACATTTCTAGAAGGAATAAAAGAGGAACCACACAGCATAAGGAAGCTAAAGTTCTTTCATTGGTAACACAAATATTTACTAAAATAGATACATATCTATAAATGTTTATACAGATTTTAATAAGTATTCTTGAATTTACAAATCAATGATATAGTAAATTTTTTGAAAATATGCCTGGTTACAGTTTGTCTGTTCTACTTAAAGGGGTTTTGCCCATAAGTGAATTCCTTACCTCTTATCTGCTCAAGAGAGAAGATAAACTCAGCATGCAGCATCAAGCTGGTTCATGTTCCCTGTCATCAGATAAGAAGTGCAAACACGCAAGCGCGGCCAGATCAGCTCCTTTCAGTGTCCTGGTCGTGTCTAATGTAAACTTTCAGGAAACTAAGGGGGACTGAGCAATGCTGTAGCTCCCAGAGGCTTCACTTTTTGTAATCACATATATTTAGAAAAGTTATTAAATACCCATTTTGGAGAATCCCACGTCAACATTACATCATGGCAAAACCCCTTTAAAGGGGTTAGCCCAGTGATAAGCTGTAATCTGGAGGGGATCTCACAAACAATCATACCTATTATACATAAGATCGGGTACACAGGTTAGAATTTTAACAAAGGAAAAGTCCAACGTGGTTTCCTCAGAAGAAATCTGAGGCAACACCTCAGATTTCTGCCAAGGATTTTTTATTTAACAGATTTGTTTTTTTTTGCCTCTGGTTTGGATACGTGTTAGCCCCATATTAATACAGCTAACCTACTTCTAATTACAATTGAACCTATAAAACTAAAGTAAAGTAACAGTAATCAAACATCCTATTGTATAGTCTGTAAAATGTAAACTGTAACTAAAATATGTTCTGTTGGAAACAAGCCTAAATAAAACACTATTAGGCCTCGTTCACACGGCTTATTCTGCCGGCGTATTGCGCGTATGCGCGCCGGATTGCGTTCAGTACGGCGCCAAATGGAGGCAGCATTACGGTAATCCATGCTCTCATTGAGAACAGTGGTTCGTCGTCCACCCGCTCGGCGAATCCAGCCGGGCGGGGAGAAAGTGACATGCACTTATTTACGGCGCGTACGCACCGTAAACAATGCATTGTCTATGGGGCCGGGAGCGGCGCCGCCCTGCCCCTTATTCACGGCGGATTTGTGCGCTCAATACGGCGCACAAATCCGTCGGGAATAAGCCGTGTGAACACGGCCTTAAAGTAGGAACTGGTAAACAATGAACAAGTAGATGTAGATAGAGAGACAGGTAGTTAGATAGCTATAGATAAATATATAGCTATAGATAGATAGGCAGATAGATATACGGTAGGTAGATAGATATATATCATTAGATGCAGATACATAGATAGACAGACAGAAAGACAAATAGATAGAGATAGGTAAATATATAGATATTTATAGATAGGTAGTTAATACTGATAAGTAGATAGATAGGAATAGATAGGTAGGCAGATAGACCCACTGAAAGGGGATCTACAAGAATTCCTGTGCACCTTCCGCGAGATCTTTGAGCAACCTGCGTCGGACCTTGGGCGTGCCCGTGTCTCCGCTGTGTCCGCTAAGTTTTACTCACCTGTCCATGCTCCTTCTCTGGTCCGCGATCCTACTCGCAACCGTCCTCTCTGACTTCCTGGGTGCGCACGCGTACTACCTATAGCGCGTGCGGCACTGCTCTGGGATTTAATATGAGTGTTCAAATTACCTGCCAGTGACCTGTGACCTCTTGTGTTAAAAGCAACTTCCTGCCCCTGCCTCAGTATCAGTTGGTTGGTGTCCATCCTAGGGTCCTGACCTTTTGTCTGCTGTGCTCTTCCTGAGTTAACCCCTGTGTTACTGGTATCTACAGTTAACCCGTTTGTTAACCCTGCGCTTACTAATGCTATTCTCTGATGTTTTCTGCCATTGCATCCCTGCTGATATTCTGCCAGTCTGCTACACCTGCTGTGACACAACACCTCTGCCAGTATCTGATGTCCCTCGTCCCGCACATTGGCTGTCACTGCGGTTAACCACACCAGGGATAGCGGCCTGGGATTTCCCCACAGCAACATCCGTCTGGCCTTGTGGCGGGCTCTGGTGAAGACCGGGAGTCCCTTAGGGTATGTTCACATGGTGTGTTAGGTCCGTGTGAACATACGCTTTTGTGATGCGTGTCTGGGTCCATCTGAACGGACCGAGACATGCATCTAACAATGAGCGGTGAGTTTAACACTGCCGGCAATGTGAAACGCGTATCGACGTTCACATGAGTGACATGCGAACATGTCACATGACGTCATTTCTTGGATCGGATCCAAAAGACTGATCGGACAGACGTGATGCAAACACGCCGTGTGAACATACCCTTAGACTATGCTTCCTGGTGTGGTCTCTACTTCTATACCATCTTTGCTTGCAGTGATCACAGAGGATCCACACCATCTACCCGGCGTTCTACTCCGTCAGAATGTGACAGATACAGATCAGTAGTGATAGATAGATAGATAGATAAATAGGTAGATAGATATTGATAGGTTGAAATAAAGACTGATAAGTGGTCAGATAGAAATAAATAGGCAGATATCTAGATAGTGATACATAGATATAGATAGATATTGATAAGAAGATGTAAATAGATATTGATAGGAAGATATAGATAGGTAGGTATAGACAATAGATACATGCATGCATGATATTGTTTATATGTATTTATAAAAACAATGAAAATAGTCCAGAACTCGCTTGTATTATTCCACAGTAATTTTTTTAATTAAATTATTCCACAATAAATGCTACAGAAGTAGAAAAAAGTAAAAACTCTGCAGCATGGTTGGAAGTTCCTTTAGTTTGAAGGGCTCTTATTTGTAGGTGAGGCTGTGACATGGCATTCATCCTAAACAAATGACCAACGCATTCTAAACTATGCTGTAACCAAGTGTTATCCCTAGGAAACCAAAAATATAAATGACAACACACAGTGGGAATGACTTTGAGAGTCTGCAGAGAAAGCCTTCATTCTTATGCAAATCTAATCCTCAGGGCAGTACTGTCTGGATCTCCCTTGTGAAATGATGAAGTGCACCTGTCCTTCCCTTGTCTTTCACAGACTCATGACTGACATCTATCACAGCCCTTCTGTTTTGTGTTAACACACCACTTTCTTCTCGTCTTTCTTTAGCTGGCAGGAAATAATTCTGGAAAGAATTCTGTCTAGCTGAGAAAGGATCGTTTCTATTTAATTCCCCTTAAATCCTACATTTTCCTTGCTACTTTTGACCTAATCATCCATATTAATCAATGCAGTCATTCTTGAAATCTGCCTAATTACAATTGTTCTCTTCTGAATTTCAATTGTTTGATAAGGTTGCCAGAGTAGATGAAATTTTGCTGTGATATTTGGCTCTTGTATAATTAATTTCAAGAATTAAAAAGTAAAATATTGCATTAAGGTATAATTTTTTATATAACCTATTTACCCCTTTCATACAACATCCTTAAAATTCATACTTTGTTCAGAGTTTGGCTTTAAAGTAGAATTTAAGGACAAGAAACTTGATTTTTTTTAATTGATTACAAGACAGCATTATTTGAATTACATCAAAGCAGAGAGCTATATGCGTAGAGCCTATGCTGCTGAGAGTTCTTATGGTTCATTGCTATATCATGGGGACCCTATATCTTCTAGCTTCCTATGTGCTATGTAATACTGACATGTGTTCCCTCTGAGATGAATATAATTTGATAGAACATGGAATAAAGCTCTAATGTTCAGGGTACAAAGTTTTATAATTTTTAAAAGGACTGACACGAGACCTAGCATCTTGTAAAAAAGCTGGGGGTGTTATTTGCATTTGGTGATAAATGAAAAGCGTCTTCTAGAGGTATAAGAAAATGGCAACATTTATCCCAGCTGTATGATATATGCATAAAAAGGTGTCACAATGTATGAATAAGTCATACTTTTATGTTAGCTATTTACTGATTTCTGACACTTTTGGGTGCTAGAATGATTTCAAGGATTAGAAACGTTCTTCTGTATTAGATGATGGAGGACCATTAGCTCAACTCAATTATAAAGTGGAAGTACAGGATTAAAAAAACATGGATGCCTACTTCTGAAAACAGTCCTTGACCCTTCTCTGTCTTTCAAACCCCACATCCGAGCCCTTACCTCTGCCTGCCGCCTCCACCTGAAAAATCTCATGAATCTGCTCACTCCTTAATTTTGATACTACAAAAATGCTTGTCCGTGCCTTTTTAATCTCCCGCCTAGACTACTGCAACATTCTTCTCTGAGTCCTCCTGTATAGCCCTCTTTCTCTCCTCCAAACCAACCTCAACTCTGCAGCCTGTCTTATCTACCTCTTTCCTATTTACTCCTCTGCCTTTTCCCTCTGCCGATCCCTTCACTGGCTAACCATTGCCCAGCGAATTCAGTTCAAGTTACTAACCATGACCTACAAGGCTTTCCATAACCTCTCCCCTCCATACATCTCTGCCTTAACCTCTAGATACCTCCCTACATGCAATCTCAGCTCTTCACAGGATCTTCTTCTCTGCTCTCCTCTTATCACCTACTCACATAACTGTCTCCAAGACTTATTTCATATAACCTACAATATAACCTACAATAACCCTGCTGCTGTCCAGTGGAAAAAGTATAATCTTAAATGAGATCTGGGTGGGGAAATAAAGAAAATGTTATACTTACCTATCTTTCCCCCTCCACTGTTGCTCAAGTGCTCCCTGTGAACCGCTCCTCTATCCTTCCTTCTTAAAATGGAGCGCAAGCCTTTCCTGTGTGTTGGGACGAGAACCCGGAAGTAAGTATAACTTTTTTTTTTTCTTCTTATCTTTGCCCCATTTATGATGACTTTTCTCCAGTGGACAACCTCTTTAAAGATCACCACTCATTTGCTTCCATTATAGTCGTTCCCTGTCCATGGTGCTGACTCGTATACTGTGGCATGCAATTCCATAGATAAACACTTCGGGGGGACATGTATGAAAAATGTCTTGGTCTAAGACTTTCTTTGTTGCTCGTAACAACTAATCAGAGCTCCCCTTTCATTTCATAAAGTGCTCTGAAAAAATGAGAGGGGCGCTCTGATTGGTTGCTATGGGCAACAAAGAAAGTCTTAAACCAAGACAGTTTTCATACATGTCCCCTTTCATCCTCAATAGAATACCCTTCACACAAAAGAAAACAACTCTCAAAGCAATACCTAGATTCCTCGGGTTTTCGTGTTTTACTCTATTGTAAAGTTTGGTGCGAAGTATAATGGATATAACATTTTTGTTTGCTGTTCCCTGGACGGATGCCAACCGATGTCATTGGTTCCCAAGTTTACGAAAGCACAAAACTATATGCTGCCACCAATAGATTAAACTAGGCATCCTTTTTTTTTTTAACCCTGTACTAAAAATGAGAGAAAACGTAATTAAGACAAGTAAATTCTAACAAGATATTGGAAGCTTGCATGTAGAATAGATAAATAATGAATTATACTGCAGCCTATCCCTCAGTAAATGTTGTGGAAAGTATTGTGTACTTAAGTAAATACACCCCTCTGATTACATGGGATATGCAAACAAGTGAAAGAAACACAAAAGCCCCCGTAGAACAAGTTACAGATGACAAAGAAGTTAATTTATAACCCCTGATTCTGCCATCATCCAATCACCCTTTCATTCAGTGTAATTATTCAGTTAATCCTTTGTATTCTTTTAAAAAACTGCACAAATAGGTTTGTGTGACAATTTTAGGTGAGATAGGTGTATACTTTAAGGGGAACCGGTCACATAGGTTGTGCCCCCTTGCTGAAGACAGCACAAGCTAGTGTCAGACCTGCTGTTTCCAGTGCTGTGTCCCTTATTCTGTAAGATGCTGTAGTTTTAGAACATTGAATGCTCAAATCTTATTCATGAGCAGGTGTTAGCCCCGCCCACCAGTGGCTAGCCCCGCCCACCTGTTTCTACCTATTCAAAGTAATAGGTTTATCAGTTGAGGTGGGCGGGGCTAGCCTCAGGTAGGCGAGGTTTGAAAAAACTGACACTCTGAATGACTCTTCTGGCTGAAAACTGCAGATTTGAGCATTAAATACTCGAAAACTACAGCATCTTATAGAATAGGGACACAGCGCTGGAAACAGCAGGTCTGACACTAGCTTGTTCTGCCCTCAGCAAGGTGGGTATAACCTATGTGACAGGTTCTCTTTAAAGCTTCCAAGCTTAAAATCTAGCAGTAACAACTCACCAGAGTCGGGAGATGGATCCACTGGGTGAGGGAAATCAGGGAGAGCAGTCTATATGGAGATCTAAATTTTGCTGCAAGTAACTGCAAGGTCACTACACTACCCCTGACATAGTCACTAGCACTGACATCTAACAATCAAGTTAGAAGCCAGAGAAACAGATAAGAAACATGTTCACAGATACGCCAAAGGTCAAGGCAGGCAGAGAAGTTTCATATGCGAGAACACGTCAAAGGTCTGGACCCACAGTGGACAGATAGAGAAGTCAGAAACAAACTGGGGTCAAGAACCGGGAATTGATACACAAGAATCACTTCATGAAATACTCCAAAGCATTGAGGTGGGAGGGAAGTCCCTTTAAATACGGGTGGACAACAACAGGTGGACAACAACAATGATAATAATAATCTTTATTTCTATAGCGCCAACTTATTCCACAGTACTTTACCATTTAGAGGGTATAAGTATAGACAAACACTACACAGTAAAAAACAACTTATAGATGAGACACAAGATGGAGGGCCCTGCTCCCACGAGCTTACAGTCTATTAGGGTGTATGGGTGAGACGAAGGATGAGAAGTGCTTGGTTTACAAAGGTCCAGTCATGTTACATAAATATGAGGTTGTTTACATAAAAAGTGGATGAACCTGCCACCCAGACTGTACATCCATATGATGTGAGTGCCCAAGTGTAGGGAGTGACAAATTTGTGTGTGATAGAAAGTGGGGGTTAGAAATTAGGCCAGGAGCAGATCGGCACCTTAGGGTGAATTCACACAGCTATACGCCAGTTGTTTTAGAAATACACATTTCACTTTAGTTTTCTCCGGCACTTTTCCACATCAACTTATCGTAGCACTCAATGAGTATGGTCCGCAATTATGCCGTGTGAATAAACCGTTAGGGTATGTTCACATGGGCACATTTCAGCCCACATTTCGCATCATATTTGTGCTCTAATACGAGCGAGATGTACTCCTAAATTATGGTAATCCATAGTTCTCAGAGAGAACTATGGATTATGCCTCCTCTCCCTGCTTGTACAATACAATCGTATTGTACGCGCGGGGAGATAAATGACATGTCAATTACTTGCAGCGAATACACGGCGCAAGTAATGCATGTGATTTGGGAGTCGCGCCACGGGTGTACACGCTGATCAGCGGCACTCCAAAATCACCCGGCGTAATTGCAACCGTACTGTATGTGCCGCAATTACGCCGTGTGAACATAGCCATATACAGAAGTCAGCACAGAGCAGGATGGCCAACAAAGCAACTGCAAAGCCATCAGACACACAGAGCAGCGCAGCAGTAATCGACAACATTGATGGCCGTGGGCAGGAGTCACACGGAGACTCATGACACTACTCAATAGATTCATATTTCTGTCCAGATTCATTTTCTTAATATATCTTTCTAGTGTATAGGGCTTTTTTATGATACAGGGAAGTAAATGGTTTAAAAATAGAGTTAAGTTAATATATTCTAACTACTGGTAGCCACCACAATAAGGAGTTAAGGACCTTTAAGGGATATTCCCATATTAGACATTTATAGCATATCGACAGGATATGCCATAAATGTCTAGAAGGTAAGAGTTCCCTGGAAACACACCTATCTTGAAAATGGACTCCTGAACTTCTCTGTGCAAAACAGATAGGTGGCCATGCATGTGCGTTGCTCTCTTCATTAATTTCAGTAGGAATTTCCTGTACAGCCAGGCATACTCGCTCTGTTGAACTTAAAACTCCCAAAGAAGAATACAGAGAGTATAGCCAAACGAAATTTGGGAGCCCATTCTGAAGACAAGTGTGGGTCCCCTCGTGTGGAGCTCCTACCCAACAGACATTTATGACGTACATATCCTTTTGATATGTCATGACTCATAAATGTCTGAGATGGCAATATCCCTTTTATTCCTATAGTGGTTGCTACAAGTAGCCAGAATGTATTAATTTAACTCTTTATCTAAACAAGAGATCTGACACTCTATATTATATTTAAAAAAATTAAAATCTAGAATTTCAAACCTAAACTGACCGCATTAAAAGGGGGACATTCACTTTAACCCCTTCACGACCCTGGGCGTATGAGTACGTCCCTGGGCCGCTCAGGGGCTTTGCATTGGGATCGCTCTGCGACCCCCCCGCACAGCCGCCGGGTGTTAGTGGCTAATCGCCGATAACACCCGGCAGTAATAGCGCCGGCGGGTGGCTCCGCCCGCTTGCGCTGTTTAACCCATCAGACACCGCGGCAAAGATGGCCGTGGTGTCTGAATGAACGCCGATCGGTGCCGCGCACGGATCGTAACGGGCATCAGCGCAGATCCAACGAACGGGCATGGTGGTGGGGAGCCTTGTGAAGACTCCCGTCACTTACCCTGGCCGGTTTGCCCCACTTCCGTCCGCAGACAGGAAGTGGGGAAACCGCCATCTTTGTACACCCTAATGCATTGCCTATGCAATGCATTAGGTTGTATTAACAATCGTGCCCCCTAGTGGTCAAGCACCATAGGAGACTAAATGTTACAGAAAAAAATAAATAAATAAAGTTTTAAAGTACAAAAAAAAAGTGTTAAAAGTTAAAATCACCCCCCTTTCCCCATTTAACAAATAAAATAATTAAAATAAAAAAAGCTACACATATTTGGTATCGCCGCGTCCGGAAAAGTCTGATCTATCAAAATATAACATCAATTATCCCGAACGCTGAACACCGTAGAAGAAAAAAAATTCCAAACGCCAAAATTGCGTTTTTTGGTCATTTTATGTCACTCAAAAAATGGAATAGAAATGATCAAAAAAGTCGCATGCATTCCAAACTACTAGCGATAAAAAGTACACTTCAGCCAGCAAATAATGCACTGACGTCCGTAGTTGTTAGTACAAAAAAGTTATTGGTTGCACGAAATGGTGCCGCGGCGCAAATGTCAAAAATAGAAAATGTTTGGAATTTTTTTACGGTACCAAAACATAATGGAAACCCTACATGTTTGGCATTGCCGGATGTGTAACAACCTGTAGAATACAGATTACACATTATATTTACCGAAGATTTAACGCCGTAAAAGCAAATCACCCAGAAACATCGCGAAAATAAGTTTTTTTTCACAATTTGTCCCATTTGGAATTTTTTGGCGATTTCCCAGTATATTCTATAGTATGGTGAATAACATCATTAGAAAGTACATCTTGTCCTGTAAAATAAAAGTCCTCATATGTCTATGTAGGTGGAAAAATAAAAAAGTTATGGCTTTCAGAAGGCAAGGAGGGAAAAACGAATGTGTCACAAAAAAAATACGCCGGGTCCTGAAGGTGTTAAGAGACTAATTAATTTAACAAAAGGACTTCTACCTATAAAGTTCTATCTTTATGTAATGTAAGCTCTGAAATAGATAACTTTTATTGTTTAATTCTTATTTTAGGCAACCCCTGTTGGACGCTCTTCCATCCTGTGGAACAGAAGCCTGTGTGGGTTTAATGAAAGAAATTTTGCTTTCAAAGGAATTAGAAGATGAGAAAACTGAATGGTATCTCTGGTCACTGGCGTTCATACCAGAACCAACATCCGGGATGATAGGTTCTCTTACTGTGAGTTTCTTATTCTCTTCATCACTCT
Source organism: Phyllomedusa bahiana (assembly GCA_025379985.1). Taxonomy (NCBI): domain Eukaryota; kingdom Metazoa; phylum Chordata; class Amphibia; order Anura; family Hylidae; genus Phyllomedusa; species Phyllomedusa bahiana. The sequence continues at coordinate 59,559 of JAODAL010007913.1, read as the reverse complement.
CTAATTCTTTTAAACAATCTCTTTGGTAATTGTGTTAGGTACAGTATATAATGGTTGAACTGACAGAAATTCTAGTTGAAGTTTTCTATATTCTATTATTTACGTCTCTTTTTTTTACATGTTGTATGTTTCCACCCTCACCCTTCCCTTTTTATTTATTTTTCCTTCTACAAAGTCATATGAGGGCGTGTCTTTTTGCGGGACAAGACATAATATGTATCGTTGACTGTACCATATAGTATCGGAAAATCCCAAAAATAACTTTTTGTGAGGATTTCTATGGAGTTCACTGTGCGGTATAAATGACATGCTATCACTGTGCGGTGCAAATGACATGCTATCTTTATACTTTGGGTTGTTAAGATTCCATTGATACCAAATGTTTTGAGTTTTGAAATCTTATAATACTTTTAATAAAATAAATTGTTTAATTAAAATACATTTATATTTAAAAAAATTTAATAAACTTTTTATTTTTTTAATTTGCTTTGCAGCACCATTTACTGTGACCAATAACTTTTTTATTTTTCTCTCTGTTTGATGCTTGTTATTTGCAGATTAAAGTGTACTTTTTATCGGTCCATTCTGGGATCTGTGACTTTCTGATCACTTTTTATTTATTTTTTTTGCATGTTCACTGTATATAACTAATATAATATTTTAAAAGAGCTGACTTTTACAGATGCGGTTTTTCAATCCCTTAGATACTGCAGTAATGTTTACTTTGGCATTTAAAAGATAAATTTCAGATCCAGGCCATTAGTAGCCAACTCTATACCAATTTTATGCTGTAAATACATAGCAAATGTCAGCAAGGAATTAAACATTTAATTCCTTAATGATGCAGCTATTTTCCGGTTTTTGCTTTTCAATTGCCTCCCTGCCTTCCAAGAGCCATAACTTTTTAATTTTTTTATTTACATAAATGTTTGACTGCTTTTTTAGCAGGACAAGATGTCCTTTTTAATGGTACCCCTGACCATACCATAAAATGTACTTCGTAAAGCAAAAAATATATATTTGGGGCATGGAAGCTGAGAAAAAAAATCTGTAATCTGTGGGTCCGTATCATAACAAACTTAAATAGTTTTCACTTTATTTTACTACTTTTTTTTATATAAAAAAGACCAATAAGTCTTTTTTTTATTTTTCACCTAGTAAAGCTCAGTCTATTGTTTATTGATATCAATTTGGAGTGTTCACGGTTTACTTTCTTATATGTGACAAATTGGGAAAAGTTTTTTTTCTTAAATTTTAGTATTTTTTTAATAAAATGTTAAACTTTTTAATTTTTTGTTTTTTACATTAACATTTAGTCAATGTGGACTTGGACATGTGATCACTTGATCACCTGTACCATATACAGCAGTACTGATGTATTGCCAAATATAGGCATACCATTCACCTTCCATTGCATCCTCTTTATGGCAGCGTGTAATAGGAGTACAAACATGGCAGCAAGAAGACCTTCATCAGGCCTCCAGCTGCCATGGCAACTGAATGCCACCTCGGTATTCTGTCATGGAGAAGGGTTGCAATCAGGGGGCACAAAGTATCGCGGGTCAGTTCTCTAGTCATTTAAGCACCTTGGTCCTGTTTGCCGAAATGTGTAAATGGTTAAATGACCACAGATCAGACCTGACTCTGATCCCAGCCGCTTGCGGCACTGGACGGCTGTATCCAACAGTGTGAGCCTGTGAACACTCACCCTACCTTATTGCCATTGTGATATATGTACTGTGCATGGTTAAAAACATTTCAAAAGTAATATATGAGTAACACATAAAAATCCCTGCTAAAACTTACTTGCAGTGGTTGCTTACTCCTTATCCATCCTCAATCCAAACTCTCATTCTGAACCATCATCTCTGACTGGCAGTGAGCACTGGAATGAAATAGATAGGATGGTAAGCCCTAATGCTAGTAACACAACAACATGTGAAAGCCAAAACATTGTGCAAAACCAAACTTCAAATATTGTACAAGCTACACTTGGATAGTCCTGAATACAATGTGCAGCATTTATAGGCTATACAGAAGAAAGATTCAAATGCTAAAAAAATTGTGCAAAGTAAAATCAATAATGCACTTTAAAGGAATTTCCCAAGGCTCTTAAAAACCTCCCTATCATCTCCCACTGTGCTACAATAGAAAATTAACCCATACTTACCTCTCCCATCTACACTGTTCCAGCGCTGCCAGAGCTTCAGTGACCCCCGATTCCTCACTGATGACATCACGATCATGGGTCACATGGAGCTGCAGCCAATTATTGTGGTCACATGTTGTACATGCATGTAGTATCATGCCCCTAGTGGTCAAGTACCCTTATGAGACTAAAGTAAAAAGAAAAAAGTTTTGAAAATATAACTAATAATAAAATAGACATTAAGGGAGACGTGTATGGAACTAGGTGCATCGAAGTTCATTTTCGCATCTATTTTTCAGTGTATAATGCGCCTGAATGTATTAAAGTAGTTTTTGTAAAATTAGTTTTGGATCCTATTAATTTTAAATACATTTTATAGAGATATGTTTATATTTTTGGGATATTATATATTTGTATATTAATTTTATATGATAACATTTTTTATTAAATTTAAATAATTTAATTTTATATAGTTTGATAATTATCATAAACTACTTTTTTTTTACTGTACTGTAAGTTGAGAAATATTGGACTTTTTTTTTCCTAACAGCAAATCTAGCTCCACTTCGACTCCTCAGGCTCAGACAGACCACATTGAAATAGGTCTGCCTGTTCGAGCAGTAATGCGCCTAGTTTTGCCGAACGACATTCAAATATGTGCCTAATATTATGAGTGTGGTGCGACACGCCCCCAGAACGCCCCCTCATGTTAGACGCATTAGAAAGTGTCGAGTCTTCTGAACAATGCGCTTAACACATTCATTAGGCGCATTAGACATCGTAGACTGCTCACTTAGGCGCATTTTACGCCAGAAAAGGGTGAAAAACCCGATCATACATATTTCCCTTAATTTCTATCACTGCATCTGAAACAATCAGATCTGCTAAAATATAACAAAATTGAAAGAACGACAAAATTGCAATTTTTTTTTTTTTTTTTTTACATTTTTGGTCATTTCGTGTTCCCAAAAAATTGGAATAAAAAGTGATCAAAATGTTCCATGTATTCCAAAATGGTACCAATAAAAACTACACTTCAGCCCGCAAAATATTCACCCTTGCTCAAGTCCATAGGCATAAAAACAAAAAAGTTATCGGTCGCAGAATATGAAGCTGTAGCGCAAATTTTGAAAATAGAGAATGTTTTTACTTTTTTTAAAAGTACTAAAACATAATGAAAACTTTACATATTTGGTATCACTGGAATTGTACTGACCTGCAGATTACAGAACACATCATTTATTCTGAAGAATGAATGTTGTAAAAACAAAACCTCTACAAAAATTGCACAATTTCCACATTATTTTCCAATAATTTTTTTTTTTTCAGATTTCCCAGTACATTAAATGTTACCATCAATGGAACTATCACAAAGTACATCATGTCCCACAAACAGCAAGCCCTCATATGTCTATGTAAAGGAAAATTTTTTAAACGTTATGGCTCTTGGAAGATAGGGAGGTAAAATGAACGTGACAAAAAAAAGACCTTAAGAGGTTATTATTTTCAGAGAACAGCAATTAGAGATTATAAATCTGCACTGTTTTCAATAAAACTAAAGATTTTGTTAAAAAAAGTCCAGCATTGCAAATTTCGGGCATCCTTGGGAGGGGCACCATGCTTACCAAATGTGGTACTGTTTTATTAATCGGGAGAAAAAACCCCAAACCCATAGTTGTTTTTTTATAGGTACTTTACGCAGATATTTTGGCGTGCCATGACTCCGGCTTAAAAACTTCGTGTTTACAAAACAAATTCTCTAAGGTCGCGAAAATTTAGGGCCTGAAAAAAATTCTAACATTTTAAAGAATTTTCCTTTTAAATGCTTAAAATAAATGGAGTCTGCTTCCATTATTTTCTGCATCACGACATTTAAACAACTGTGATTTCTTAAAGGGAATGTGTCAAAAAAAATGAATCTTTTGTTAAGTCCCATTTTTATTTTAAACACATTTTTTTAGGAATTTTGGGTTGTTTTTTTAATTTTTTATACATTTTTAAATTTTTTTAATAATTCTTAATCTTGCAGTATTCTTTTTGGCTACTAGTTTAACACCCGTCAAGAGTGCTTTACAGTATTTCATGACAAGAACTTAAGATTGACCAGCCCCATTCACTTCTATGGGAGATTTCAGTCATACCTGTCCTGGGAATAAATCATTGTGCAGGGGGGCGAAAGGTGAACGGTTTAATCCCTTTTCGACTGTGATCCTTGAAATCTATTCCCCACTGTGCTCCTTTCAGTTTTGACCCTTTTTGGGTGCTGATAATGAGCAGACAACGAAAACTTTCTGTACAGAACAGGAAGTGTCAGACAATTATTGGGTTTAGTCCCCAAAATGAAAATGAAGGTTTAAGAATTATTAAAAAATATTTAAAAAGAAGGGAAAAATAAAAAATACCTAACCAAAAATTCTTTAAAAATGTGTTAAACATAAAAATGTGAGTTAAACAATAAGTCATTTTTGATGACACATTTCCTTTAAGGAAAAAATGCCATCACAACATAAATCCAAAACAAACCCCAAAATGCCACCTTATGTATACACCATGGCCTCATGACATTGCTGGGGGAAAAAAAACAGGAAAAACTTAAACAAGCCATCTAAAAATGCACCAATTCATCAAAGTGGCTCATGCGGATTGAGAAATTGTCTTACTTTTAGACTACTTTTTTGGCCTATTTTTTATTCCAGAATTGTAGCCACACTTTCCCATGATGCCATGTCCACTTTTCAGGAATCCACGCCCACCTGTCGAGCAGTGTACAAAAATACCCATACATAAGCCCATACTAAATGGTTTTGAGGCATGCTGTGACATGCTGTGCCAAAATTGCGGCACTTTTTGGTACATTTTAAGATACATTTCTGGTACGACCACATTAGTAAATGAGGGCCTATGTCTTCATCAGAGCTTGTTGGACATCCCATTTCAATACCATGTCAATACAGAGTTGGAACAATTTTCACTCTTATAAAATCTTCCACTGCTTTTGAAAAGCCTTTCCACAAGATTATAGAGTGTCTGTGGTAATCTATGCCTGTTCAGCCAAGAGAACATTTGTTAGGACAACAGACACGGGACAATACTTTTGGCTATTTTTCCCCAAATTACTTGTAACGGTAGCGGTATGGCCCCACTAACCACTGCCGGGCTTGCCCTAGGGGGCATAACAAGCAAAATGGGCATTTTCCCAAAAGAGCCTTAGATGGTAAGGATGGTTTCCCCCGAGGGCCGCCAGGTTAAACTCAGAACATCCCCACATGGCACTGCCGGGACAGGCCAAATTTGCCGATGGGGCACCGACAATAGGGACAAAGATATACAGCAGGTGTAAGATTGCGGGTCAAAACCACAGAGACAGAAAAACGATCCCAAAAACAGGAAGGGTTTAAAACGAAGGGCAAGTACAAAACATAACTACTGAAAAAACACCAAAAACATGACAGGAACAAAGCAGAGATTAAGCTAGGACTCGGGCTGGGAACCAAGCAGGCCCAACGCCCATAGGGAAAAACCGGGGCATTTGCCCGGGGCCGTTGGGGCCCGGGCCGCAGGGCCGGCTCGACACCCCCGAGGAGGACGGTGTTCCCCCCCCCGGGGGCCCCGATCCCGGCGCGGTCTGTGGCGCGTTATGGGGGCCCAAGGGGTCCACACGCCGGACCCCTGTGGCAGGGGCCGACAGCCCCCCCCGCCAAAAAAACCCGGCTGCAGGGCCGGGCACCGCCCCCCAGCCAGCAGCCATCAGGGCCGCCGCCTGCACCGCCGGTGCAAGCACGGGTGAGCTCTGAACATCTGGGAACTATTGATCCCGTCTGGTCAGCTCCCAGGAGGTTTTCGGGGGAGGGGCACGATGTAATGAACATCGGTGCCTCTCCGGCCCCACACCTCCAGTAGCGGCCACCGGGTCCGGGCAGGTGAAGAGGGGGGGACAGGGGGGAGTATTACTTTTTTAATTTTTTTTTTAAACTACTTAGTGTCCCCCCGGTGCCTATAAGGCCCTGCCCTGGGTACCCATACCCTGCCCCGGGTTAAAAACCCTGCCTGGCTATAGAACCCTGCCGGCTACCGATGCTCCCTGGCTCCTATACCCCGCCCGGCTATATGATGCCTGCCCGGCAAAAAGATGCCCCGCTGGCTACCTATACCCTGCCCTGGCTACCTATACCCTGCTGGCTATAGAAAGCCCTGCCCTGGCCCTACCTTTAAATACCCTGGGGCCGGCTACCCACCCCTGCCTGGCCCATATAGCCCTGCCCTGGCTACCTATACCCTCCTGGCTATATGAGCCCTGCCCCCGGGTACCATACCCTGGGTATAGATGGGCCCCCCTGGCAACTATACCCGCCTGGCATATGATCCCACCCCGGCACCGATCCTGCCCGGCATATATGCCCGCCCTGGCACCTAACCCGCCCTGGCTATATGATCCCTGTCCTGGGTACCTATACCCTGCCCTGGCATAATCCCTGCCCTGGCTACCTACCCTCTCTGGCTCCAAACCCTGCCTGGCTATATATGCCCTCCCTGGCTACCCTTTCCCTGCTGGGTACATACACCCTGCCTGGCATAATCCCCCTTTCCCCGGCTATCTATACCCTGCCCTGCTACCCAATACCCTGATGGCTAATGATCCCTCCCCCCGGTACCTAACCCCGCCTGGGAATAATCCCCGCCCTGGGACCCATACCCTGCCCTGCACCTATACCCACCCGACTAATGATACCCTGCCCTGGTACCTAACCCTGCCTCATATGATGCCCTGCCCTGGCTACCCAACCCTGCCTGGGTATATGATGCCCTGCCTGGCACCCAACCCGCCTGGCTATATATGCCCCCGCCCTGGCTACCTAACCCCCCTGGGTATATATGCCCGCCCGGCAAAAATACCCTCCCGGGTACCTATACCCTGCCTGGGTATATAGCCCGCCCGGCTACCTATACCCTGCCCTGGGTACCAACCCTCCTTTTCTATAGATGCCCTGCCCCGGCTACCAAACCCCCGCCTGGGTATATGATGCCCGCCCTGGAACCTAACCCGGCTATATGAGCCCCGCCCGGGTAACTATACCCTCCTCTTTTATATGCCCCCCCCTGGCACCCAAAACCCGCCCTGGGTACCTATACCCCACCTACTATATGTACCCTGCCCTGGCACCTATACCCTGCGTGGGTATAGATGCCCTGCCCGGCTACCCTATACCCGCCTGGCTATAGAAAAGCCCCCCTGGGTACCTATACCCTGCCGGCAATATGCCCGCGCTGGGTACCTTACCCGCCCTGGCTACCTAAACCCGCATGGGATATGAACCCTGCCTGGCTACCATACCCTCCCTGGCTACCTAAACCCTGCCTGGCTATATAGCCCTGCCCGGCTACCCATACCCTGCCCGGGGACCTATACCCGCCCGGCTAATGTCCCTGCCCTGGCTACCCATACCCTGCCCTGGCACCCATACCCCCTGGCTATAGAGCCCCCCGGCTACCATACCCTGCCTGCATACATCCCTGCCCCGGCAACCTATACCCTGGCTATATGAAGCCCCCTGGCTAACTATACCCTCCTGGCTATATGATGCCCTGCCCTGCTACCCATGCCCTGCCCTGGGTATTTGGCCCCCGCCCCGCTCCCTTTCCCTGCCCCGGCTATAGATGCCCTCCCCGGCTACCTATCCCCCGCCTGGGAAACCAACCCCCCCCTTTCATTAGCCCTCCCTGGGGACCAAACCCGCCCGGGACCACCCCCCACCTGGCAATGACCCCTCCCACTCCAAAACCCTCCCTGGCTACCCAACCCGTGGGATAAGCCCCCCTGCCCGGGACCATACCCGCCTGGCTTATACCCCCCCCTGGCAACCATACCCCCCCCTACCAAAACCCCTACCGGCTAAGATCCCTGCCCTGGCACCTATACCCTTTTCCGGGAAGAGCCCCGCCCTGGCTACCTATACCCTGCCTGGGCTATTAATGCCCGCCCTGGCTAACAAAAACCCTGCCGGCAAAGAATGCCCTGCCCTGGGAAACCCAAACCCGCCGGGATAAAAGCCCCGCCCCGGCTGCCTATACCCTCCCGGGTATATGATCCCCTGCCCCGGCTACCTATACCCAAACCGGCATATGATGCCCCCGCCCTGGTTACCTAACCCTGGGGCCTGGCAAATGATTTCCCGCCCTGGCTACCATACCCGCCCTGGGTACCCTATACCCTCCGGCTAATTTTGCCTGCCCTGGGTACCCATACCCTGCCCTGGGTACTAACCCTACCTGGCTAAATGATGCCCTGCCCTGCACCATACCCTGCCGGCTTAAAGACCCCCCGCCCAAAACCTATACCCTGCCCTGGGTACCATACCCCCTGGTATATGATGCCCGCCCTGGCTACCATACCTTGCCCGGCTACCATACCCAAACCGGCATATGAAACCCTGCCCGCTACCTAACCCGCCTGGCTAAAGCCCGCCCCGGCTACCTATACCCTGCCTGGCTTTATGCCCTGCCCTGGCTAAAAACCCTGCCTGGGTATATATGCCCCCGCCCGGCTACCTAAACCCCGCCTGGCATATGATGCCCTGCCTGGCTACCAAAACCCTGCCCTGGGTATATATGCCGCCCTGGCTACCTATACCCCACCTGGCTATTGGTGCCCCCCTGGGTTTCCTATACCCCCCTGGCTATAATCCCTCCCCCTACCTATACCCGCCCTGGCACCTTAAACCCCTTTCCTGGCTATAATGCCGCCCTGGCTACCTTACCCTGCCCGGCATATGTGCCCTGCCCTGGCTACCTAACCCGCTCTGGGCCCACCTATACCCTGCCCGGCTACCTATACCCTGCCCGGGTATAGATGCCCGCCCGCACCTAACCCTGCCCCGGGGATAGATGCCCTGCCCTGGCTAATGAGCCCTCCCCCCGGGTACCTCCCTGTCGCTATATGATGCCGCCCTGGGTAACATACCCTGCCTGGCATATGATGCCCTGCCCTGGCTACCTATTCCCTGCCCTGGCTATATGATGCCCTGCCCAGGCGACCAATACCCTGCCCTTCTATATGATGCCCTCCCGGCTGCCTATACCCTGCCCTGCAATGATCCCTCCCTGGCACCTATACCCTACCTGGGTTTTAAAAGCCCTGCCGGCTATATGTTGCCCTCCCGGCTAAACCCATACCCTGCCTGGGGTATTAGCCCTAAACCCGGCTACCTATACCCTGCCTGGCTGCCTATACCCGCCTGGGATATATGCCCTGCCCGGGCTGCCTATAAACCCGCCCGGGTGCCTTAATTTACGCCCTGCCTATCTTAATTGCCCTGTTTGCCTAATCTGTCCCTTCTGCCTATAATGGCTCTACTTTCCTGCATACTGTCCTTTTCCGCCGCATACGTCCTTGCCTGCCTACATACTGTCCCCCCGCCTGCCTACATAATTCCCTGCCTGCCACATATGCCCTGCCCCTAAAATACGCCCTGCCTGCCTACATACCGACCCTGCCATCTACATACGCCCTGCCTGCCCAATGGGGGCACCTATTTAAAATGCCACTTATCTACATTTTTTAAAATTTAAATTTTTAGGGTCAACATACGCTTTTTTGGGGAAATTTATAGGAAATGCTGAAAAGAGAGGGGTCAAATTATTTTAAAGGTAAATTCACAGGGTGAATAGTGGGGCCACCCAAAAGGAACTGCATGCTGTACTGGACGAGAAAAAATGGAAAGGGGAACAAAAAGGGGAAGACGCCATGGAGGGTTTTGGGGCCCGAAGAAAAAAAGGGGAAAAACAAATCCCAACAAGATGACGTCTCCTGTTCCCCGCTGTCAGGGTCATTTTTTCTTCTGTTTTGAATCGGCGGGATTCATAGATGGGACCTGACTACTGGGAGGGGGATTTGGTTTAGGTTATGTTGGTGCTTTGTAGTGTCAATGTGGGCCGCCCCCTATTGTAAAGCAAGTGCCCCCTGACTCGTGAGGGGGTTTCTCGCACCACTTTCTTTCTTTTTTTGGGGGGTAAGGGGCTCTCACACGGAGCTTTTGGTGCATTTTTTGATTGTTTTTTTTTGCAAAATTACACATTAACTACTCGCCTTTTTTGCACAAAACTCAAAAACACATAAAAAACCACACCAAAAAGTATCTGGGAAAGCACCCTTTTAGTGTATTTTTATTTTGACAGTGGCGAGTGCAGAAAAGGGGCATTTTTTAAGGGAATTGTATGGGGCTGCTGGGGGGTTAGGCCAGGGGTATTTTTTTTTCCCCTTTTGGCCCCTGGAACCAAGGCATAAACATGGCAAGAAAACAGGCAAAGAAAAGGCAAGAAAATCACGACAAAGTACAAACATAGAAACCACATGGGGAAAAACCAACAAAAAGAGGATACCACCAGACCACTAACAAACCTAACCAACACAAAATGCAACAAAAGATTAGGCAGGGGGTTCGGAGAAACACATTAAAAATCACACAAGTAAGAAGGGGAAATGGCAGAGGAAGACCAAGCCCCTGCACACTGTGGGGAAAAAAGGATTCAAATGTGGCCGCCGCCCCTATAAGAAACAGGGAATTAGGGCAGTAGTCAAGATGAGGAGCAGCAGGCCAACAGGGAAAAGCCGCACAGCAACCGCAGGGGGGGAAAAAAGGCGACAGGGGCATTCACGGAGCAGCGCACCGCACAGAACCAATATGCATGGGAAAACAGGGAGTTCGAGGGGGCGCAGCAGAGGCCGGGCGAAGACAAGAACGGAACACCCATGTCCGCGGGACAGAAAAAAGCCTGACAAAACCCAAGGGGTTTTTTATGGGCAGAGTTTTATACACCTGATCTCCTCCATATAAAACTCTTCAGTTCATGTCTATACACAGCTTACTGTGTGCACATGGGATGATTCATGTTGAATCAAATGCACACAGGAACAAAGATCTACATATTTTAAGACATGTCCTGTGGTGTGACGAAACAAAATTTAACGGGGGGTTTGGCCCTAATACCCTTTTTTATTTTTGGAAAAAAAAGGGTGAAGCTCAAACCAACGGCACCATTTCCTCTGTAAAAAGGGGGCGGAGTTCTGTTTTTTTGGGTTGTTTTGCTCAGGAGGATTGGTTCACCAAAAAATAAGGGACATGAGGGAAAAAAGATTTTGTGGGAATATGTCCAAGACGTAAACCAGGAAGTTAAAGCTTGGGTTGGAAAAGACTTCCCAATGGACTATGACCTGAAGCATACTGCCAAACTGGAAATTTATGGGCAAAGCTAAAAAGGCAGCTATGAGTAAGATGACCTACAAACATGGCTCAGAACACCCGTTCTGTCTGAAAAATGTGCCAAAATTCCTACCAACAAATTTTGAGAAGCTTATGGAAGGAATCCAAAATGTTTGACGCAAGTCATACAGTTTAAGGGCAATGCTACCAAATACTAATGAAATGTATGTAAACTTTTGACTTTGCAGAAAGTAATAAAAAAGCCTTAAAAAAATTAACTCTCATTATTCTGGTATTTGGAAAATATAAATAATTTTGGTAATCCTAATTAACCTAAAACGGGTAAGGTTTATTCTGACTTCATGTCAAATAGTAAGAAAAACATGCATATCTGTCTTTTTATATAGTGTATGTAAACTTGTAGTTTTAACTGCTACTAATTGCTCACCTTATTGTGTTACCCTCTGAGTCGCTCTAACTTTTGGTTTTTTTGCTACTAATGTTTCTGCAGTAGCATGATATAGTTAAGAAGACTTCTTCTCCAGGAAGGTAAGAAGGGAGCCTATTGTCAGCTGCCAGAGAGGGAGGGAAACTAATTCAGTCCAGTGCTCGCCCAAAGCAGCACACATTTGTACACCACCATGGATATATATAGAAGCAAAATTAATTAAAAAACCCTCTGTAGTAGGTTCAATCAGGATCCTCTAGAATTCCTTCAAGAATCACTAAACAATGGTGGATTAAAATAAGGAGACCTCAAGAGGTGCTTCAGGGTACAGATTCAGTAAAGAGCAGACTAGAGCGTATACCCATATACAGTAATATATATATGGTACATTTGTAAACTAGAGACAGACTTATATAATAAAATAATATAGGACTTTACATGACTCGCGTACAAAGCTCCTTGTCAATAAAAGATACCTTATAAAACAAGAGAGTATGAACATTTTGGTTGGTAATAGAATAAATCATGGATTGTGTATTCCAGCCTTTATTGCAAGATGCGGGATCTGGGCTAAGTGTTTACCTAGCCATCACCTCCATGGTTCACCACTTCTGCTTGGCTAACAGAGGTTGTCATGAGATTCTGGAAGTACAAAATGTAATGAATATTTTGCAAGAACGTCTGGGAAATAACTGTACTGCACAAGAGTCAGATGAAGTGCAAGAGGTATGTAGTACTAAGGATGTAGTATATTATATAATCTTCTCGGAGAAGCCTTAATTGGTATGATTAAATGAAATCAGAGTCCATTCTTTTGCTAGAAAGTTCATACTATAATTATTTTGGAACAATAATTGAATTATTTTCTTTTGTTCAGCTACATGGGGTTTTAAAAGCCATTGGAAATGCTGGAGTAGCCGCAGGTTCACTAATACCTACACTCAGCCGGTGTGCGCGTCTAAAAACCAATCCGGAAAGCACTAGACTGGCCACTGTGGATGCGTTCAGGAGGAGTCCCTGCTCTGCTAATGTAAGTGCTTATGAGAGTCTTTTTTTTTCTGTTCTACAGCCCACGATTGATGCGTCTCCTGACTCTACAAGCTTAGTAGGTGCATGTCCACTGATTAAGCTGCCTGCTGGGGGACACACATGCTCTGTCACTCAGCACACAACCAGTTGTCTGTAAGGATCCCCTGTTTCCTGCAGAGCAACCAAGCAATTGCTTTCTGCCCTTCTTGGTTTCTAAGGGTGCGTTCACACGGCAAGGTACAAATACCGGTCGGTTTATCCAACCGGTATTTTTCTGGTTTGTGTGTAGGGCACACAGCCGTGGGGGGCAGCTTTACTCCACGATGGGCGGAGAAAAGCCCTCCCCCTTCACATTGATTTGCACAGATTCCGTCCAAAAACCGGACGGAAGAATGTGCAGGTACAATGTCTTGCGGCCAGACCGCGGGCGGAAAAACCGCTGGGCGGAAAACCCGTGCAGTGGGGACTGCTGCACGGGTTTTTCATAGCGCCCCATTGTCCTCATTTTCGGCCGGTTTTTCAGACTGTCTGCAAAACCGCAAACCGTATGAAAAAACGGCTGAAAACCCGTGCCGTGGGGACATGCCCTAAGTGAGTGCATACTGTGGAATTCACCGAGCATATCATTTCAATACTCTGGATCCCACAAGTAAGAAGGGACTGTATTGTTAGCTACCAGAGTCGAAAGGAGGCTGAATCTGTTCACAGGACAACACCAGTAGCAAAGATCAACACCTATGTGAACACTTTGAAACAAAACAGATGATGAAGTTATATCAATGCTAGAAACACTGAAAATTACATAAAAATGCTACTTCCAGCATTTCTAGACATTATATATGAAAATAAATCATGGGATAGAAACTTCAACAGTTTCTGATAAGCAATTTCAAAAATATCAACCAAAATAGTGAAATAAATTACTTTTATCCATAAGTTTTGATTTAATAATACATTACCAGTTTTACATTTTAGTTGGAACGCTTGTTTAAAGTGAATCTGTCAGATAGTTTATGCTGATAGCTATATGATAGAGGGAGAGAAGCTGAGCTCTATGATATACAGGGTTTATATGATTTCATGCTGCATTTGTGAGTAAAAAGCAGATAAAATCATGATACAAAATAGAAGAGAAGACTCATACATACCTCCCGGATGGCCTCCTTCAGTCCCGGTGGCCGGTCCATTCATCCAGGAAGTAAATGTTCATTGTTCATGTGGCAGGTGCAGCCAATCTTGTCATGTGCATGTGATCTCTGTATCCTGTAATTGGCTACACCTGTCATGTGAACAATGACTGTTCACTGATTCAGCAGGGATGAACGAGAGCGTCCGGGAGGTAAGCAAACTTAGGACGACATGTATGAACGGGGATGCGCCAGAAGTCTGACGTCTTTTCAGCCAAAAATTTGCACAGCCCTGTTCACTCTATTTTTAATAAGGTGCACTCCAATATTAGGCGCATTACAAAGCAGCGCAACACTTTGTGGTGCGCCTGAGATCGGGGGGCGTGAAGGGTACAGATTTATAGCTGTAGCACGGCAAATCCAGGCGCATTACTGCTGGAACAGGTAAACCACTTTTAAAGTGGTTTACCCGAACCAGAAATGTCGCTTTGTAGCTAGAAAACGCTAAATCTATGACCCTCAGTAGATCAGGTTCATAGATTCAGGTGAATTCTATGCTTCTAATGCTCGCAAAAAAAGGCGCCAAAAATCATACGTCACCCTTATTGTGTAAAAGTAGCAAAACTTAAAAAACTAAAATATATAACATTTATATCATTGCAATTGTACTGACTCGCATAGTAAAGTTATCCTGTCACTTATACCACATGGCGAACGCTGTAAAAATGAAACACAAAAAATAATGGTGGAACTGCAGATTTTTTTTTTATTTTCATGGCCCTAAGCTTAAAAAAAATTAGCACAAAAAAGACTCTAAGGAAATACATTGGCCAGGTATTCAAAACAATACGCAATACCTTCAAAATATTATATAGGTAACGCCACTCAAAACAACATATTATACCAAAAGAAAAGAGGACTTAATACCCAAAATTAATAAAAAGAATAGCTTTATTGAATCATGAAAAATAAAAAAAATAATTCAAATAAACAGAAAAAAAAAAAACTAAATATTTTTTTTGTGTGTTTAACTTGAACGACAAACCAACACATTACAGGACTCGAGCAGGTGGAAGTAATCATAAGTAGTACATAATATGAATTCCTATTTGATACACCTCAAACATCCTTGCCTTAACATCTGCTTATAAAGCTAGATTATGTAACAGAGATAGTAAAAATATAGTATCTAGGATCAAAATATTTTACCCATAGTAACGAGCTCCACACTGCTTGCACCTGCCTCCCCAATGCACGTTTCACTACCGCCTCCCTGAAGAAGCGCCAGGTGCAAGCAGTGTGGAGCTCTTTACTATGGGTAAAATATTTTGATCCTTGATACTATATTTTTACTTCCGTGTTTTTCCAAAACTAAGTCAGGGTCTTGTATTATTTTCATTTCCAAAAAAAAGGGCTAGGGCTTATTTTTGGGGGAGGGCTTATTTTTTTTAACACAATGGGGGCAGACACTGCATGTTGGGACATATAGGGCCACATGTATGAAAACTGATGAGGTCTAAAACTCACTTTGTTGCCCATACCCCAGGGTTTTTGTCTGTAGGGTATGTACTGTGTGTGTGTGTGTGTATGTATATATATATATATATATATATATATATATATATATATATATATATATATATATGTGGGGGGTTAGCGTCACGAACAGGTAGGCAGCGGGGCTTCAACAGACCGAGACAGTGACACGGGAGTAAAATCCAAGTCCAGGCGCTGCCTGGGTTTATTCACAGGAGAAAACAAAAACACAAAGCCTTAAAGTTCAGGCCAAAAACACAAACAAAATGCTTGCTCGGCTGAGCTCTGCCTATACAAGAGTTCCTCCTCTGTCTTGAACTATCAGTCATCTCAACGTGGTTTGCCTCTTAGCAGCAGAGGTCCACAGGAAGACAAACATTATAGGCCTAATACCAGCCTCACCTGGGGCGTGGGAGTGGCCACCCACCCGGCTCTTTGACCACTCCAGGAAAAGCCGACCCAGACTAAGCGGATTGGAACCGCAATACTAATACTGTGTCAGTAACATAGCGTTACTGACACCTAAACTGTCGGCCTTCCTTCACCGAGCCCAGGCCTCTCGGTGACACGCTTCGGTCCATAGGCTTCCTAACGCCACATAAGACAGAACCCTAGGGGAAAAATACCTTCCCTCGGCTACACCGCCTGTCACCTTCTCACATACCCTCCCCCTCTGTTCGAGCCTGTGGGGTCGGACACATTTGGCCACCATACAGTGTGTTCGGGAAAGAGCATCAGCATTACCCTGCAACCTCCCTGCTCTGTGCTCCACTGTAAATTTGAAATTTTGTAAGGTAAGGAACCACCTTGTGACCCTTGCGTTCCTTTCCTTCGCCTGACACAGCCAAGTTAATGGAGAGGGGATCCTTTGATTAACCGGAAGTGTCGGCCCAACAAATAATATTTAAGGGACTCGAGGGCCCATTTAATGGCCAAGCACTCTCGCTCAACGATACTGTAGTTTTTCTCAGCAGGGGTGAGCTTCCTACTTAGGTAGGTGACCGGATGTTCCTCTCCGTCTATCTCCTGGGACAGCACGGCACCCAGTCCCACATCAGACGCATCCGTCTGCACAATGAACTCCTTTTTAAAGTTGGGAGTGATTAGTACTGGCGTGTCACAGAGAGCCAGCTTTAACACCTGGAACGCCCTCTCTGCCTCTGGGTTCCAAGTAACCATGACCGACTTACTGTGCCGTGTCAGATCCGTCAGAGGTGCCGCTATACTAGCGAAGTTCTGAATAAATCGCCGGTAGTACCCCACAATACCTAGAAAAGCCCTCACCTGCCTTTTTGTTGTGGGCTGTGGCCATTCCTGGATAGCTTGCACTTTATTTATTTGGGGTTTTATAATACCCCTTCCGATCACGTACCCCAAGTAGCGGGCTTCCTCCAAACCTAAGGCGCACTTCTTTGGATTCGCTGTTAGTCCTGCTGCTCTCAGGGAATTAAGCACGGCCTGTACCTTGGGTAGGTGGCTGTCCCAGTCCTCACTAAATATAATGATGTCGTCCAGGTATGCTGACGCATACCGACGATGGGGCTTGAGGACAACATCCATCAACCGTTGAAAGGTTGCCGGAGCCCCATGCAAACCAAACGGTAAGCAGTTATACTGGTACAGGCCGTCCGGTGTGGCAAAGGCTGTCTTCTCTTTAGCTCTATCAGTAAGGGGAACCTGCCAGTAGCCCTTAGTTAGGTCTAGGGTGGAGAAGTACCTGGCATGACCTAGCCTCTCAATTAGCTCATCTACCCTGGGCATGGGGTAGGCGTCAAATTTTGACACTTCGTTAAGCTTTCGAAAGTCATTGCAAAAGCGTATCGTGCCATCGGGTTTTGGTATTAGCACAATTGGGCTGGACCACTCACTTCTGGACTCCTCAATCACTCCGAGGTCCAACATTTTCTGGACTTCCTCGGATATAGCTCGTCTGCGAGCCTCTGGGACCCGGTACGGTTTCAATTGAACTTTCACCCCTGGATCCGTTACAATGTCATGTTTGATGACATTTGTACGTCCTGGTATTTCTGAAAATATATCAGAATTGCGTTGCACAAACTCCCTGGTCTCCTGTTTCTGGGACTTGGACAGAGATTCTGACACGCACACTTCGGGAATGCCACTACAGGGGGTGCTGACCGCAGCTAGGGTCTCCCGATCCTTCCATGGCTTAATTAGGTTTACGTGGTACAGTTGTTCAGGTTTACGTCTACCGGGCTGGGACACTTTATAATTTACCTCTCCCACCTTTTCGATTATTTCATAAGGCCCCTGCCATTTCGCCAGGAACCTACTTTCTAGCGTGGGCACCAATACTAATACCCGATCCCCGGGGTTGAAGTTCCTCACCTTGGCGGACCGGTTATAGACCCTGCTTTGGGCTTCTTGTGCCTGCTGTAGATGTTCCCTCACAATGGGCATGACCGCAGCAATTCGGTCCTGCATTAGGGAGATGTGCTCAATAACACTTTTGTAAGGGGTGGACTCGTGCTCCCAAGTCTCCTTGGCTATATCAAGAAGGCCCCTAGGACGTCTGCCATAGACCAACTCAAATGGGGAGAACCCCGTTGACGACTGTGGGACTTCACGCACAGAAAACATTAAATACGGCAGCAGACAGTCCCAGTCCTTCCCATCCTTACTGACCACTCTCTTAAGCATAGTTTTTAGTGTCTTGTTGAACCTCTCAACAAGGCCATCGGTCTGTGGGTGGTATACTGATGTACGCAAGTGCTTAATACAAAATAGTTTACATAACTCCTTCATGACTTTTGACATAAAGGGAGTTCCTTGGTCCGTAAGGATTTCCTTCGGTATACCAGTACGGGAAAACATCTGAAAAAGTTCCTTTGCAATACCTTTGGACGAGGTATTTCGCAAAGGAACTGCCTCTGGGTAACGTAATCTAACACCACCAAAATGTATTGATGACCCCTGGCGGACTTTACTAGGGGTCCAACCAGATCCATGGCCACCCTCTCAAATGGGACCTCTATGATGGGTAACGGTACAAGGGGACTACGGTAATGCGGCATGGGAGCTGTTAACTGACACTCCGGGCAGGACTCACAGTACCGTTTAACCTCAACATGGATCCCTGGCCAAAAAAAACGTTGGAGGATGCGCTCCTTGGTTTTTTCGGTTCCTAGGTGACCCCCTAGCACGTGCTTGTGTGCAAGGTCCATGACCATTCTTCGATACGGCTGGGGTACCACCAGCTGTTCCACGACCTCCCCCCGGACTTTATCGACTTGATATAGCAGCTCCTGGTTGACTGCCATGTGTGGAAACTCTGTATCGGCCCCTGGGTATTGGGGCTCCCCATTTACCACCTTAACGTTTTCCCTGGCTCTCTCTAAGGTGGGATCTCTAAGCTGGGCGGTTCCAAAATTATCACGGGAGACCTCCAGGTCAGGCATAGCAGCCTCCTCTTCCTGGTCCTCAGTCTCACCTGTGAGCACCTCTAGGGGAAAGTTGTCACCACTCTCTGGGGTCACCCCTACCGCCTGAACTGAAGCCTCTGGGTCAAAGGGCTCCGGGTAAACCGGAGACACAGCAATATTACGTTCAACCTTAGGCGTTACAGGATGGTGCCATAAGTCCCAGAATAAGGGGAAGTCTCTTCCCAGGATCGCGGTGTGCATTAAGGACCGTACCACCCCCACTTCATGGGAGGCGACCCCACAAGGGGTCTCTAGTTTTACTACCGCGGTAGTATACTCCTTGGTGTCCCCATGGACACATAGCACCCCTATTACGTGTCCAGTGAGGGATGTGGGGTCAATCAAGCTGGCGTGCACCAGGGTGACCAGGCTCCCGGAGTCCAACAGAGCAGTTATGGGATAGCCGTTGACCTTAATGCTACACAGGTGCTGACCAGTCTCTGAGGCAGTCTCTGCGGAACACACGGGTCGTGCGAACAGTGACCTCCGCCTAACTGAGTCACACTCCATGGGCTCTGTGGTTAGGGGACAGTTTGCGGCCATATGTCCAGGTCCATGACATCGCCAACATAGTATGCGGCCCCGGTCTCCCTGAGACTCTGCCCTGGCCTGGACTGTCCATCTGGGAGATTTCCTCTCCTCCATTGGGCTCCCTTCGGCGTTACCACCCTTTGGGACACCTCTCACCCCCCTGGGATATGGGACAGTCTTACCGGAGACTCCGGACGATTTTCTGTTCCCGGGGTTGGAGCGTCCAGGAGGTACATCCTGTAGCAAGTCCTCCGTAGCCGCGTACCTCTCAACAAGGTTTACGAGGTGCTCTGCATCCTTGGGGTCGCCTTGTCCCACCCAGCGCTGGATCTCAGGAGGCAGACAGTGGATAAACTTGTCGAGGACCACCTTTTCTACCATCTGGGCTGGCGTAGACTCCTCCGGCTGTAGCCACTTCTTCACCAGGTGGATCAGGTCGTACATCTGGGAGCGCGCTGGCAGCCGGTCCGAATAAGTCCAATTATGAACCCGACGGGCCCGCACAGTGGTGGTCACCCCCAAGCGTGCTAGGATCTCGTCCTTTAACTTAACGTAATCCTGGGCATCTTGCTTGTTGAGATCAAAGTATGCTTTCTGTGGCTCCCCGGTTAGAAAGGGCGCCACTACCTCAGCCCACTGAGGCATGGGTAACTTCTCCCGCTCCGCTACCCTCTCAAAGACTCTGAGGTAGGCCTCAACATCGTCGGTGAGCGTCATCTTTTGCATGGACGACTGTACCGTCGCACGGGTGGCGGAAATCGAACTTGGCGACCTCTGTACACTTTGCGCCACAGCCAGGACTTGCTCTTGGAGCTGCTTGTTGATATGTTGCTGCTCTTGAAGGGTGAGGCGGTTAGCCTCTATCAGCAGGGCGTTGGTCTCTGCCTGGGCTCTCATAGCCTCGTCGTGCACCTTTTGCTGGTTCGCCGTCATTAGTTGGAGGCTGCTGTTAGCCTGGATCAGCTGTTTCAGAAGTTCGTCCATCTTGGTCGTCTCTGCTTGCTGCGCTGCTGCAGCTTTAACCCAGGACATAGGTTCACAGCACTTTCCAGATACTTTTCAGGGTCTGTTGCCCGTAGCAACGGGTTTTGCGCAACTGCAGCCAATGTCCTTTAAACACGTGTATGTCCCTTTAAGTCTGTTTGCCCGCATCCGAGACACCATATGTGGGGGGTTAGCGTCACGAACAGGTAGGCAGCAGGGCTTCAACAGACCGAGACAGTGACACGGGAGTAAAATTCAAGTCCAGGCGCTGCCTGGGTTTATTCACAGGAGAAAACAAAAACACAAAGCCTTAAAGTTCAGGCCAAAAACACAAACAAAATGCTTGCTCGGCTGAGCTCTGCCTATACAGAGTGTTCCTCTCTGTCTTGCACTATCAGACAGTCTCAACGTGGTTTCCCTCTTAGCAGCAGAGGTCCACAGGAAGACAAACACAAGCCTGCAGGCCCAGGCTTTATAGGCCTAATACCAGCCTCACCTGGGGCGTGGGAGTGGCCACCACCTGCTCTTTGACCACTCAGAAAGCCGACCCAGACTAAGCGGATTGGAACCGCAATACTAATACTGTGTCAGTAACATAGCGTTACTGACACCTAAACTGTCGGCCTTCCTTCACCGAGCCCAGGCCTCTCGGTGACACGCTTCGGTCCATAGGCTTCCTAACACCACATAGGACAGTACCCTAGGGGAAAAATACCTTCCCTCGGCTACACCGCCTGCCACCTTCTCAAATATTTAAATATTATATATATATATATATATATATATATATATATATATATATATATACACAGTACATATCCTGGAGTCAAAAATCATGGAGTGTGTGTCTATTCTTTCAGTGCCTTATCTTGAAAGTGTGGCATGCTGGGGAACTGCAAGTCCCAGCAAGTCTGAGTAGCCACACTTTAAGATGTTTGTCATCCAAGTTAAACACAACCCAAAAAATATTTGTTTTTTTTTTTTCTGTTTATTTGAATGAATTTTTTTTATTTTTCATGATTCAATAAAGTTATTCTTTTTATTATTTTTGGGTATTAAGTCCTCTTTTCTTTTGGTCTAATAAAAAAAAATGTTCAACACCTGTGCACCAGAATTGCATAAAACACCCATAGATGTGGTCCATGAGGGTGTTGAATCCAAAATATGGTGACTTCTGGAAGGTTTCACCTGTTCTGGTACTTTGGGGATTTGCAAATATGACCTGGCCCCACCAAAATCTGTGTTCCAAAAGCCAAAAAGCGCTCCCTCCCTTGTACACCATGCTATGCGCCCCAAACAGCAGTTTACACCCACATATAGGGTATTGCCAAACTTGGAAGAAATAGTGTAATATATTTTTTGGTGCTTTTTTCCAGGATTCCTTGTAAAATTTCAACATTTTCAGCTGAAACTGAAGATTATTGGAAAAAAATAAAATTTGTTATTTTCACAACCTATTGTTAAAAAAAATTGTCTTTCACCTGTGGGGTCTATATACTCACTGCATCCCTGTATATATTCCTTAAGGGCTGTAGTTTTCCAATTAGGTCTTTTTAGGGGGGCTTATTAAGATTTAGCACCTTCGAGTGTCAGCAAACCTGGAATGCTGCCTAAAATATATACTAATGAAAATGAGACCCCAAAGTCCAGTAGGTGCCCCTCCTGTTCTGAGGCTTGGGGTTGAGTCAAGTAGTAAACTAGGGCCACATGTGGGATATCTCTGAAAAACAGCAGAATCTGGGGAATCAAATTGAAAATCTGCAAGAAAAGTGAAATTTTGATATTTCACCTCTTCTTTGCTTTAATTTCTGTGAAACACCTAAAGGGTTGACAAACTATATAAGTATTGCTTTGAATAATTTGAGGCGTGTAGTTTATTAAATTGAGTCATTTATGGGGGTGTATAACATAAAGGCCCCTCAAAGCCATATCAGAACTGGACTGGTCCTTAAAAAAATCAGTGTTTTCTTGAAAATGTTAAAATTTGCTACAAAATTTTAGAGTCCCCTAATGTCCAAAAAAAAAGAGATTGCTTAAAAAATTACTTGCAGAAATTTTAAACTTTGAAAATAAGAAAATTTGGAAAAATTTGCCAATTTTTTTTATATTTTTCACAAATAAAGAAGGATTGTTTCAACAAAAATTAAGTGCTAATTTAAAGTACATTGTGTCACAAGAAAAAAAATCTCAAATTCACATGAAAGGGATAAAAACCATTAAAAAGTTATTCCCTAATAAAGTGACACGTCAGATTTGAAAAAAGGGCTTGGTCTTTAAGTCCAAAACAGGCTTAGACCTCAACCCCTTAACGACTGCCCACTGTCTTTCGGCTGCGGACATTGCAGGTCGTTCTGCTACAGTGATGTCTTTTGACGTTGCTGCAGACATCGGGGTTTGAGGCATTGACACCGCATCTCCGCTGAGAACAGAGCTGTATTTCACAGCCCTGTTCCCAACACAGCCTCTGCAGGCCCCAGGGGCAGGGGAAACCTCTGCTCCCCGGTGCTTAACCCTTTGATTTAAGTGGTTCGTGATCGCAGCGTAATCAAAGGGCTTTCGCCTGCTCTGTTGGGTGATCTGTAGAATTAATTTGACAAGTTAAGCGTGAAATGTGAATGGTGTAAAAAAAAATTTTTTTAAATTCTGCAATAACTTATAAGTGAACTTAAACTATTCCCCCAAAAAGTACAATTTGTCCCAAATAAAACAAGGCCTCATACAACTGCGTCATTGAAGAAATAAAAAAATTAAGATTGTTGAAATGCAAGGGGCAAAAATTTAAAAAAATGTGCTGGTCATTAAGTACTTTTCAGGCGTTAACTCCCGGAACAACCCTTTAAGGAGTCTGATTGGAATTGACTCTGCTTTTTACTCAGAAGTCCTGCTCCAAATCATATAAGCCTATATATCACAGAGCTCAGCTTCTCCTCTATCTTATAACCCTATATATCACAGAGCTCAGATTCTGTCCCTCTATCATATAACCCTATATATCATATAACCCTATATATCATAGAGCTCAGTTTCTCTCCTCTATTATATAACCCTTCTATATCACAGAGTTCAGATTCTCTCCCTCTATTATATAACCCTGTATATCAAAGAGCTCAGCTCCTCTCCTCTATTATATAACCCTGTATATCACATAGCTCAGCTCCTCTCCTCTATTATATAACCCTGTATATCACAGAGCTCAGTTTCTCTCCCTCTATCATATAACCCTATATATCACAGAGTTCAGCTTCTCTCCTCTATCGTATAACCCTATATATCACATTGCTCAGCTTCTCTCACTATATCATATAACACTATATATCACAGAGCTCAGCTTCTCTCCCTCTATCATATAACCCAATATATCACAGAGCTCAGCTTCCTCCTCTATCATATAACCCTATATATCACAGAGCTCAGCTTATCTCCCTCTATCATATAACACTATATATCACAGAGCTCAGCTTCTCTCCCTCTATCATATAACCCAATATATCACAGAGCTCAGCTTCCTCCTCTATCATATAACCCTGTATTACCCTGTATTACAGACAAATGGTACTGGAAAATATAAAAAAACAACAGATGTTAAGGCTCATTCCTAGTGCAAATAACTTATAGCCCAATGGATTGAGTGTGAGATATATGTGAGAGACTCTCACCATATGGCTCTTAAAGAACGTGTTTCCTTTGTTCTATTCTTTTACGGACTCAATCAAGAGGTCTGACTTATTTTATTTTTTAACTAGTGGTTGTATCATTTTTATTTAATAAAAAGTTAAGTTATACTTGGGATCATATCCCTTATTCTGATAAACCTCTATATAATTAGTCAAAAGCGCTAGACCCTGTTATTCTCCTAAAATTCTTCTTCTGAAAAATGTAATCGTGTATAACCCTGTATATCACATAGCTTGGCTTCTTTTCCTCTATCACATTCTGCTGTCAAATAGTGCTGCATAAACCATCTGACGGGGTCCCTTTAACTATTTGTAGACATTTTAACAAACACGTGAAAGCATTAATAAGGCTCCATGAGCAGCAAAAACAATAAAGATGGTGTCATCGAACAACGGATCTGTAATGCACATGTAGCACAGTAGTAAATCTTTTAGTTTCAGTTGACTTTTATGAATATAGACTAGACATTGCATTTTATAGTATGTCATTACATTTTATAGTATGTCAACAAATCTTATTTTAGAATCCAGTTGTTCTGTTGATTTAGGGCAGCACAAATATATATTTGGAATCATGATTTTTCAGTGAAAGGCGTATTAACTGTAATTGATACAAATCCTATTTTAGACACGATGTCCAGTTGAGTATAATAACAAAGCAGATCAAAGAATTTCACTGGAACAAAGTTAGAGGCCAGAAGGAATGCTGAGGAATTGTAAGGTGCCAGCAGGAAATCTCTGCAAGCTATGGTCCTTACATATCATCCGATGACCTTATAGAAAGATATCATTGGAAGTTTCACAGCTGCTTTGAATATCTTCCAAGCAAAATAAATAGATGGCAAACTAGCCTTTCTTCTTTGTGGATAGAAGTACATCCTCTCCATACCTATTCTAGTACTGCTATCACTACTAACTCATCATTCTTACATTATTGGTTGCTTTTCTTTTATTGTGTAAGTCAGTATTTGTTGTCTAGTTTTACAAGGAGTCTTAGCCAGTAGTAAACAGAGGGGAGAGTTATTATGGATGTCTTCATTTTGCTCTCCAGCTGTTTTGCTGTAGGGTAAACTGAAAAAATTTACAATCCCACAGGAGCGCTACCACAGGAGAAATGACGCATTACATCATCCTCATTAAAATCAATGGCCATCTGAGTCATAACACTATTTGTACATGCTCCTTGCTTTGGCTAATTAACAGAGCTCTGGAATGAAGAATCTTTTTTTATTAAGAAAAGGTGTAAGACAGGGATGGATACTTTTCCCTTATCTATTTAATCTATATGCAGAAGTCATCAAAGAAGCAGGACTGTATGATATGAATAAAGGTGTGAAATAGGTGGAAAGATTATCAACAACCTTCGTTATGTGAATGACACAACTTTGCTGGCTGAAAGCAAAGAGGATTTGAAATGCCTGCCTACAAAGTTAAAAGAACCTAGTCAGAAATTTTGATTATACCTTAACCTAAAGTAGACAAAGATTATATAGTTACATAGTTTTAAGGCCGAAAAAAGACAGACGTCCATTCAGTTGAGCCTATTGTCCTATAGTGTTGAAGACAAAACCCCCCATGAGGTTGAAGCCAATTGTCCACTTGTCAGGGAAAAAAATTCCTTCCCAACTCTAATCTGGCAATCAGAATAAATCCCTGGATCAACGAACCTTCTCCAGAATCCTAGACACTATAATGTGTTATACTATTACACTCTAGAAATGCATCCTTTTTGAAGATCATGACAATTATTAAAATGTTGAATTTCACACTTAATTGGGAAGAAATAGGTGTGGTAGGCAGCTTCATTTCACTTGGATCAATAATGAATACCAAAAGGACAAGCAGCCAGGAGATCCAACAACAAATTGCTCTTGGGAGAACAGCCATGAAGGACTTGGACTAAATCTTAAAATGCAGAGATGTGTCGTTAACTAGAAAATGACTATGCTATTTTCAATAATGTCATATGGTTATGAATTTTGTTCAGTTCATAAACAAGACAGGACAAAAATTGATTTCTTTCAATTATGGTGCTGGAGTAGAGTCCTACGTGTTCCATGAATGTCTGGAAGATCAAACAATCTGCACTGGAAGAGATTAAACCTGAAATTTATTTGAAGACCAAGATGACAAGATGCGACTCTTCGGGTTTAGGATTACGGCTAGCTGTTTTAGGGATTTTAAAGGGTTAACGTTCAGCATCAATCTGGTTCCCATTGTTACTTCTGATTTCCCTTGGTTGCCCCTATGGTTTGGGAACCAGAATTCACATTGGACATGGCGCACAACACCTGCCATCATGTCCAATGTTAATTCTGTTTTCCATGACATAGAAGGAACCTAGGGAATCTGAAAGTGACAGCGGACAGTTGCACTGGAAGCAGGAGCAACGAGAGACGTAGAGTGTAGCGTTGACCCTTAAAAAACTGTAACTTAGGGTTAGGGTTGCAGTTAGCATTAGGAGTAGGGTCAGAGATAGAGATAGGGTTAGAGAAAGTAATCGGGTTCAGGATGTCTCTATCTAATTTTTTTTAACAACTTCAGTTGAAACAACCTCAATCCAAACAGGTCCCTATTCAAGCAATACTAATTGCTATTTTCATTTTATTTTGGTTTAACCTTTTGTTTTTTCCTAAAAAATACAAGATCACATTTTTTTTAATCTAGTCCATGGTTAAGGCTAAATTCACACTATTTGTTCACTTGACGCGACATGCCAGAAAAGTGGCGTTTCCACGCCAGTTTTAGGCGCAGCGTAAAGTGCGCCAGAAAGTCCGACCCTATCAAAAATCTGGAGTCAGTATACCTTGCATAGTAAACATAATGCGCCTAAAAATGATGCTCTGTGCGCCTCCATAACAAAATGCGCCTATTGAGGCACATAGCACATCATTATAAGTGTATTTTTAAGCATATTACAATGTGTCGGTCCCGGCATATAATGCGCCTAGTTTTGGTGTACGACAATTCATTTACATCCAAAATATGGCGTCAAAAGCGGTTTTAGCGCAATACAGACCAAAACACTGTCGTTGGCGTGTTAGGAAATGTCGCCCTTGGTGTTTATGTATGGCAGGACTATTTTAAGGAGTCTGGTATATTCTAACCAGACCTATACAGCTGCATAGCTATACAGTTGCTTATATCTGTCATTGCATTTGTTCTTTATTTTTATTTCAGTATAGAGTTTTATTGAAAATGGTTTGACTATGGCTTTTAAAACAGTTGGGACGTTGGGATTTTTTGGGCCCAACGACATATAGGATAGGAGATTTCCTGGCATATATGATGATAGTGCGTCCCAGATGTATTGTGAATTGATCTTTTTTTATTTTTAACATATGTTTTTAACCAGAGTAATTTGTAATAGTATATTTTTAACTATACATATATAAAATTTACTTGTAAACTCGCATTACTATCTACTGACATATCATCTTTCACATATATTGTACTAAAATGTTCTTTTCTATATGTTAGAGAGACACATTATTTCAACTCTATCAGGACCTAGAAGAGACAGAAGAAATAAGGATTGCAGCATACTATAATGCTATGAAGTGTCCAAGCCAGGAACTTCTTTATTTAGTACGCCAAACACTCCGAAATGAGGCATCAACACAAGGTAAGTCCAAAAGATACTAGGACGGTCCATGTGTCTAGGATGTGACTTCAGTATAGACTTAGGGGTTTAAACTCCAGCCTTGGTATGAGCAGGATTCAGATTTGCTAACGGTGACATGTCTTTGACATTCTCCTTCAGCTGCTCTACAGTGACATAGCCGTTCTTCTTATTAGCTTGGAGATGTCATGTAGTCACCCACCATCTATAGTGAATGTTACTAAGCAACATTTCTAGGTATTCATGTCACTGAATGTACAATAGGAATGTGAGTAACACTATGTGTTGTTGGCGCTGTCTGTCCATCAAAACTTGATATTTTTACCCAAATTCACATTGACATTAAGGTGATATAGCAAAATTAAAAAGGATCTATCCCCATAAATAGGGTCTTATATAAGGATCTTTTTTTTTTATTAATTTGCTGCTGTCATGAAATTAAGAAGCAAACACCTCCATTCAGTGCAGATGCTGCTAGCGTTAACACCTGTTCACCTGTATGCATCTGCTACTGCTACAGATTGGCTGCAGCAGTCATGTGCCATTGCCTGACATCACTAATCAAATAACCAAAAAAAATCTATATTTTTTAACAAAAGAGCCAAACAGTCAGGGGGCATAACGATTAAGTAACAATTAAGGGCAGCATATTGACGGGAAAGGTCCCAAATGGTAAAAAATATTGCACTCTTAGGTAAAACAAAGCTACTGTATATACTCGAGTATAAGCTGATCCGAATATAATCCGAGGCACCTATTTTTGCCACAAAAAACTGGGAAACCTTATTGAGTCGAGTATAAGCCCAGGGTGGAAAATATGGCGGCTACTGGTAAATTTAAAAAATAAAAATGGATACCAATAAAATTACATAGGCAGGCATAGGCAGGTATATGTCCCCCATAAGCAGGTTATAGGCAGGTACATGTCCCCTATATGCAGGTTATAGGCAGGGATAAAGTCCTCCACAGGCAGTTTATAGGCAGGTATATGTCCCCCATAGGCCCGGTTATAGGCAGGTTATGTCCTTATAGGCAGTGTAGCAGTTTAGGCGGTATATGTCCTTATAGGCAGGTTATAGGCATGGTATATGTCCCCTTTTAGGAGGTTTTTAGCGTCCAGGGGGATATGTCCTTATAGGTAGGTTATAGGCAGTAATGTCCTTATAGGATCAAACCATGCCCAAAAAAAGGGTATTTGTGCCCCCCCCCTTTGGGTTTCCCCGGGGGGGGGGGGAAAACATAATTATCGGGTTTTTTGGGTGGAAATGGGTCTAGGGGGCGGGGGGGGGGCCCCCTGGGGGGGCCCCCCGCCCCCCCCTTTAAACCCCTTTTTTAAAACCCCCGGAAAAAAAAGGGGAAAAATTTTTTTTTACCCCCAAAGGGGAAAATTTTTAGAATTTTTTTTTTTAAAATTCTTTCTCGGTCGGGGATTCCCTTATCTTCATTCTTTCCGATTTCGCGTTAGCCCCTGGTTCAAAAAACCCCCTGTTTGCTCATTTTTTTTTCACATTTATTTGCCCATGCAATTACTTATTATCAAAAGGGAAAAATTTTATGCCAGGCCCTTTTTTAGAACACAAATAGGAGCTGGGGAAAAATTTTTTTAATTTGAAAACCTGGGCCAAAGGCTTGTATAACAATACCCAAAGGAATCCAAAGGCCCATTTTGACTAAAAAAGGGAAAACCTAATTAAAATTGGGTACCGGGGAAAAACCCGATTTTTTTGGGAAAAAAATGACCCAAAAAAATAAAAAAATACCTTTTGGTTAATGCCAAAAAGATTTAAAAGGGTTGCAAAAAAAGAAATTAGGGAGAAAATGTTTTACGGAAATTTGGAAAAGAAATGTCAAAGGGTTTAAAAACCCCGGGGTTTTATGGAGGGGGTAAGTCTTAAGTAGTAAAAAATAGGGGTCCAAAATCCCTATGGCAGTTTTTTTAAAAATGAATTTTTTAAAGGCTATGGGGGGGGTTTTCGATGGGTTTAAAAAATTTTAAAACGAAATCTGGGGGTAAAATTGCAGTAAGGAAAAAATTTTTTCCCTTTAAAAAAACTTTGGGGGGGTGGTTACCCAAAAAAAAAGTTTTTAAATAAACCTTTTTTAAACCTCTTCCCCTGGGGGTTCTCCGGAAAACAGGGATGGCCAAATTTTGGGGCAAAAATGAAAAGGGTGTTTGAAATTAAAACCTTTCGTTCCGGTGCCCCCGGTTGGGGGTCTAAATTATTTTTTTTTGGGGAAAGAATAAAAAAGCCGGTTAAACGTTTTTTTGGGAACTTTTTGTTCAGCTTGTTTTTTTTCTCGGGGGAAAACTAAAAAAAATTTTACTTTTTAAATTCCCCCAAATTGTTGGGTTTTTGAAAATTTTTTGTTTTTTTTTTCCCCATTTTTCCCCTTTTGGGGGGAAAAGGGCGTAAAGGGTTTTACCCCGGCCACAGAAGATTTTCAAAAAATTTTTTTAAAAGGGAAAATCCTTTTTTAAAAAAAAAGGGGACGTATTTAACTAGAATTCATGGGGGGGTCCCGAAAATTTAAAAAGGGGTGGGAAAGCGACCACTTTTTCGTGAGGAAAAAATGGCTCAGGTTTTTAATAAAACTGTTTTTGAATTTTTGGGCAAAGGAGAAAAGTCGGTTTAGAAGGACGAGGTTTGCCCACTGGAAAGATGGGGGGCCCACAATCCGGGCCCGGGGAAAATGGGAAGGGATGTGGCCAAAAATTTTTTGTTGCAAAAAGGAAGTTTTCCCCTTTTTGGGGGGGGTTTTTAAAAAAAAAAAAAAAAAGAAAAAAATTTTAGGGGGTTTTGGGTTGGGGGTTTTGGGTCTTTTGGTTTAAAGGGAAAATTTTGAAAAAAACTCCACCCAAAAAAATACCGGTTTTTTTTTTCCCCCTATCGTTAACCCCGGGTGAAAATGGCGGGATTTTGTTTTTGCAGCGTTTCCAGGGGGGGGAAAGGAGTGTGAAATTTTTTATTGATTAATAAAAAATCTACATTGCGGGTTTGGGGTTTTTTTAAATTTTAAAAAGAAAAGAGTTTTGAAAGGGGGGGGGGGGGGGGGCCCCCCGGGGGGGGGGGGGTTTAAAAGCCAAAAGGTTTTTTGATTTAGGGCCGCTGGGGTAGGTAGGGGTTGCCTGAACACAAACAATGATGCAATCATTTTTCTGTAGTGGTCCATACTGTAAACCCTTTTTTGGCGTGCGTTAAATTAATATTTTTCATATTTCCAAGAAATTACAAATGTAGGCAAGGCAGTTTTAGGCTTATGGTGCGTCGGCAAGGCGATGATTTGAGGCAAAACCTCTAGTCGACTGCTTGTGTTAAACTGTTAGTGTATCTCTAAACGGTACTTTCTGACATTGTCTTAATGACTTATCTTAAAATAGATCTTATTTTCCTTAAGGCCATTGGGATCTTAATACGTAGACATTGTTCGGGTTAATGTTAAGTATTTTAATTGGTACTGTAAGTTCGGTATTGTAACTGCCCTATTAATGACATTTTTTTATGGTCTGTTGTCCTATTAGTTGTTCGGTACTTGTTTCCTTATAAAAAGAACCAAAAAATTTAATTGCCAGCTTAAACCTTGCTACGGTAATCCGCTGCCAGAAGTCGGTCACACGTTATCCCGCTGGAGTTTACAGTTAGCATGTAGAGGGGAGGGATTTACAAAGGGAATGGATACAGGATTTGCCATGATTCTAGGTAAAACTTTAAGTTTTTTGTTTTTCCATTAAGGGGGAAGGGCATCTTGATGTACAAAGTAGTTTAATAAGAGTTTGTTTAGCGGGATGCAGTTACAAGGGGCGGGGGGTCTTGTTTTAAAGTTATCAATGAACTTGCCAAGTTTTCTTGGCAATCCTTTGAGGAACGCTTGGCATTTCTTCATAATCAACATTGTTCTTTATGCCTTGTTATCTTCATTACGGGGGTACTCTGCATGGGGGTTTTGCTTGTTACCAAACTGCATTGTTCGGTACCTTTGGTTTCCTGGGTGTTATCGTGTTTCCTTCCCCGTCGCCATTTCTGGGGAACCCGGTAACGGGGGATTTTACCTTTTGGAATTTACGGTAAGGTTTTCCTTTGACATGGGCTGTCACCTTTTTAGCATGCTTATTGACTTATTGCATGGTACTGAGAAAAGGAACCCCCACACAGCTCAATTTAGGCAAGTGAACGGCTACATGAATGATAATTCATAACTTATGATTAAACGTTCAATTTCATCGTTGCTGAAAAACTATTTTTTTCTGCTGCATAAAAGACACTTTCAGCTGAAGAACTAGTATTTGCTTTTTTTGTTAAATGATTGCCTTTTACAGAATTGTTTATGTGAGTCCCTGTTTGGCCGGTGATAGCCAAGGTACAAGCTCTTAATGGGCTATTCCGGTATTTATTTAAAAATCTAGAAAAAAGGCTGCAGGGTCATTATACACAGGACAACAGTATAACACTAATCTTACATCCTAAACATGTAAATTTACCTATTTTGTTACACTGTTGCTCCCTACATGTTCCTTCTCAGCAAATAAAGAATAAGTTTGGCTCCAGCAGCAGATATGTAGGCAGCGGACTTCAGTTCCCATTATGCATTGCTGTTCTCCCCATCTATTCCCCTTGCTACTGAGGAACAAGTCTCCACCCTCCTGTGCATGTTAGGGTATGTTCACATGGGGTAATTTCGGCACGCATTTCGCCGCGTATTTGCGTTCTAATACCAGCGAGATGCGCGCCAAAATTCCGGTAATCCATAGTTCTCATAGAGAACTATGGATTACGCCTCCTGTCCCTCCTCTCCCCGCTCGTACAATACGATCGTATTATATGCGCGGGAAGATAAGTGACATGTCAATTATTTACGGCGAATACGCGCCATGAGTAATGTATGTCAATAGGGCCGGCGGGCTGCCGGCCCCCCGTGCTTTGGGAATACGCGCTGATCCCAAAGCACCCGGCGTAATTGCGGCGTGTGAACATAGCCTTATAGTTACAGCCCCTTCAATCACCTGCTGTTTCATAGACAAATAGCTCAATCACCTGTAATTCCTAGTGCTAGAACTGAGCATGCCTGACTAGAAAACTGAAACTAAACTACACATCATGTAAATTGCCAACAAGCTATAAACGTCACATTCTGAGACAGTAATTAGTGAGTGATTATGTAGGAAACTAGTGAAAATATTTAATCACTTTATATTAAGGATACTTTGTACTGCATACAGTATCTCACAGAAGTAAGTGCATCCCTCACATTTTTGTAAATATTGTATTATATCTTTTCATGGGACAATACAGAAGATATGACACTTTGATACAATGTAAAGTAGTCAGTGTATAGCTTGTATAACTGTGTAAATTTGGTGTGCCCTCAAAATACCTCAACTCACAGCCATCAATGTCTAAACGCTGGCAACAAAAGTGAGTACACCCCTTGCCTAATTTGCCATTTTTCCTCCACGGTGTCAAGTAATTAGTGTGACAAGGTCTCAGGTGCGAATGGGGAGCAAATATGTTAAATTTGGTGTTATCGCTCTCACACTCATACTGGTCACTGGAAGTTCAACATAGCACCTCATGGCAAATTGTTGCTCTACAGAAAGATGGCCGAGGTTATTAGAAGATTGCCAACATCCTGAAACTGAGCTGCAGCATGATGGCCAAGACCATACAGTGGTTTAACAAGACAGGTTCCACTCCGAACACGCCTCGCCATGTCCGACCAAAGAAGTTGACTGCACGTGCTCAGCGTCCTATAGAGAGATTGCCTTTTCAAAATAGATTTATAAGTACTGCCAGGATTGCTGCAGAGGTTATAGGGGTGGAGGGTCAGCTTGTCAATGCTTAGACTATATGCTACACACTGCACCAAATTGGTCTGCATGGCTGTCTTCCCACAAGGAACCCTCTTCTAAAGATGATGCACAAGAAAGGTCGCAACCAGTTTGCTGAAAACAATCAGACTAAGGAAATGGATTACTAAAACCAGGTCCTGTGGTCTGATAAGATAAACTTATTTGGTTCCGATGGTGTCAAGTGTGTGTGGTGAAAAGCAGGTGAGGAGTACAATGACAAGTGTGTCTTGCCTACAGTCAAACATAGTGGTAGGAGTGTCATGTTTTGGAGATGCATGAGTGCTGCCAGCTGTGGAGAGCTACAGTTCATTGAGGGAAACATAAATGCCAACATGCACTGTGACATACTGAAGCAGAGCATGATTCCCTAACTTTGGAAACTGAACTGCAGGGCAATATTGGAAATGGGAGGTGAAGGAGTGCAAGGTCTCTAACATCCACCTGCTCCATGATGCCATCATAGAGTAGTGGAAGAAGGAACTCCATGCCAAAGAGAGTTAAGGCAGTGCTGGAAAATAATGGTGGTCACACAAAATATTGACACTTTGGGCACAATTTGTCCATTGTCACTTAGGGGTGTAATCACTCTTGTTGCCAATGGTTTAGACATTGATGCCTGTGGGTTGAGTTGTTTTGAGGACACACCAAATTTACACAATTATACAAGTTTTACACTGACTACTTTACATTCTATTAAAATGTCATATGTCCAGTGTTGTTCCATGAAAAGATATAAGACAATATCTCAAAAATGCAAGAGGTGTACTCACTTTTGTGGGATGCTGTACTTTATATAGATGCCCACCAATAAAAAACAGGGCCAATATAACAAAATATAAAAAGAGGGTACAAGTTACAAAACAAACCAACGCCAAACAAAACTACATTTACCCAATATATGAATAAAAGAGTATCTTTTCTTGAAAAATCAAGCACAATATATACTTTGAAATATATAGCGGTGCTGGAATACTGAAAGTGCTACTGGAACCCCTGACGAAGCCTTTGTGAAACGTGCGTTGGGTATCTTAATGTTGCTGGTCTGTATTTCCCATTTATCTTTTTGTATATGTTGTGTTTTATTTTTCAATAAAAGATACTCTTTTATTCATATATTGGGTAAATGTGGTTTTGTTTGGCATTGGTGTGTACTTTATATAGGCATCACATTAAAGAGTACCCCTTTAAGTCAGAACACAGTAGGCACAGTAGTTGACAGTACACTGTAATCATGAGCTGCTTCTCTTGGCTTTTACCATCTACACCCAGCCCCTGACTATTGCCTGAAGGCCATTATGGCTCTTCTTGTATACACAGTGGCCATCAGTCAATGACAAGAAAGGTGAAGAAAAGTAGAGAGAGATAAATCTTTTTTGTTAGAGAGTCTGCTTAGTGGCACAATATTTTTACAACTATAAAAAGAACCTGTCACATAGTTTTTTTTTGCCCCCTGGCTGAGGGCAGAATAAGCTAGTGTCAGCCCTGCTGTTTCCAGCGCTGTGTCCTTTATTCTGTAAGGTGCTGTAGTTTTCGTCTATTTAATGCTCAAACCTGTAGTTTTCAGCCAGAAGAGTCATTCGAAGAGTCCTTCAGAGTGTCAGCTTTTTTCAAACCCTCCCCACTTGAGGCTAGCCCCGCCCACCTCAACTGATAAACCTATTACTTTGAATAGGTAAAAACATGTGAATAACTGTCAGTGGACGAGGCTAACCTTTGGTGGGTGGAGCTAACATACTCATGAATAAATTTGAGGGGTAAATGCTCTAAAACTCGCATCTTACAGAATAAGGGGCACAGGCTGGGAAAAGCAGGTCTGACACTAGCTTGTGCTGCCCTCAGCAAGGGGGGCATAACCTATGTGACAGGTTCCCTTTAACATTGTAATGATGGCAGCTATCAACCATACTGTATGTGCACATTTCACACTTGTGGATGTTCTAAATTTTTAAATGAACAACCTCCCCAGTCCTTGTAGACGGGAGTCTCTGCATGGAAAGAATGACCTTTATTCTGAATTTTAATAGTGAGGCTAACTTCCAAAGCGGAAACAGAGTCTCATTAGAATTGCAGGTTTGGCAATTAGGAATTAGTGTAAGCGACAGGCAGAGAGAAGACCACACATGTAGATTGTTCTTCTCAGTATTCCACCTACAAGTATTAAAGTATGAGCTCAGCAGACTTGGTTGGTATTCAGCCATCATTGTTGGCTGGAGTGGAAAATCACGTCAAATGGCAAACAAAAAGTGTAAAGTAAATTGTTACAGGACTATGTCAGCTCATAGGTATTTTCACAGTTTTGTAAAATACTTTTAAGAAAAAAAAAATCACACCATAGAACAATAAATAACATAAACATACTTGGTATCTCTATAACCATAAAAACCTGTACAATGCAGTAAACATATTTTTTATAGTGATCAGTAAATGTAATAAATGAGGCCCAATGTGTTATTAGACAGCAGCCAGGGTTATATCTGTAAGGGCATGTCCCCACTGCACGGGTTTTCGGCCGGTTTTTCAGCCGGTTTGCGGTTTTCAAATCGCCTGAAAAACCGGCCGAAAATGAGCACAATTGTGCTCTATGAAAAACCGGTTTTCCGCCCAGCGGTTTTGCGGCAAAACATTGAGCAAGCACCATCTTCCGTCCGGTATTTGTCCTATGCCGTGGGGATGCGCCCTAAGAGGTGCAGAGATTGCTGTCATGCCTGGAACCTAGTACCAGAGAGGGCTCTATGGCCACACACAAAGCAAAATTGCATTGTTATTTTCTCTCCTACTGTGAAATCACTCACATATTTTAAGTTAACCACGTTGTTTTATTACTACCTCTGTTCTGTGACATCACTATCACTGTAATATCAGTTAGGGTTATCAGTTCATTATTCTGTTTTCTTGACTTTACTGTGCACATTATGCATATCTCATAATGCTGTGGCTATTATTCCTTTGCAGTAAAATGTTAAGGCGAAATCTATGAATTTGCCTTCACCATTTTCTTGCCGTATATTGCCAGATCTATAGATGTATGAACAGGTGTACAGCCAAACCTGCTGCAATGTGGGCCTGATGACACATTTTATTGCGCCAAAGTTTGGTGTGAAACTGCCATACAAAGTTTGCCACTTAATACTCTATGCAACAATTTTGAGTGTTATGCATCAAAAAAAAATTGGCGCATAACACTTTCATTCATACTGTCATATTATATACTCCTCTATGTCTATTTAGAACTGATGTGTCGGCGCCAAGTTCCAAAAATGCTACATGTGAATTCATAGAAAGCGCTCTTAGTTCTCAGCATTCTATCATTTTTTGTATACCCTACACCCCACTCATTACTTCCTCTATTGTAAGATCAGTATGGGTATCATACATGCACTGTGTGAGTAATCCATGTAGTTTTGCTGTTACTTCACTTTTGTCATGAACCCCATCTTGTGATACCTCCCTATTTCTTATCAGTAATATCACTATCTTTAATCTCTATGAAGAGATATCACTGTGTTTATGCCTGTCATTTTATATTAAATGAGTATTTCCATCTCACTGATTTTTTAAAACATGTAGCTAGAAGTAAATATTTTTACCAAGTACATTGCTAATCCAATTCTGCTTTATTTTAGAGTTAGTGCAGTTATTATCTCCTGCTTGCTAACAAAAGCTTTTCTAGTTACTGACCACCTCTCTCTGCTCTAGCAGTGACTGCATCTTTTCACTGGACTGAG
Source organism: Phyllomedusa bahiana (assembly GCA_025379985.1). Classification (NCBI taxonomy): domain Eukaryota; kingdom Metazoa; phylum Chordata; class Amphibia; order Anura; family Hylidae; genus Phyllomedusa; species Phyllomedusa bahiana. The sequence continues at coordinate 22,249 of JAODAL010007913.1, read as the reverse complement.
CCTGCTTCTCAGTTTCTGATCTTATCTTTTTACTAAGAGAAACCTTAACCACTAGAGTTAGCGACCTGAGAGCAGCCTTGTACCATCCTGTCAGGTCTGCAGAGCACATTTATCTGTAATTAAATCAAAGATAAATATGAAAATAAAAATTAAAGCAAAAGTACTTCCTTTGCATTTTACTAAAGAGTAAATGTGCAGAAATAAAATATCAAGTACGAAGATCTGCCCACCTTTTTCCATTGTGCATAGAAGGTACAACACTCCGCAAGAGTAGAATTGCATTGAATCGGTGGGCTGCTAGTCCTACACATGTTCAGCTCCAAGACACTCTGGGGAATGAAATGTAGTTAATTTTTCCTCCAAAAAGGAACTGATCGGCCAGGATCAGGAATGATGAACAGCACTCCAAAATTGCAATATAGTTCAATATTTAATAAAAATGCTGATACTTAAAATATGACTGTAACAACGCGTTTCCTGTATGTAACATAAATATAACAGTCAGCCCACAGCTAACAGTGTGTCTTGGCAGCATATACATTTTTCTCATTAGACTCTTCCTCTCAAAACAAATACAGGTCTGTTAGCTCATATTTATAGCCAGACATCCTACTTGGACAGTGTTATTGTTTATCTCAACCCCTCCATCAGTGATGTCCTAGGCTCATCTAGGAATAGGAGCTGGCAGAGCTGAAATGTCAGTTACTGCCAGGGCCAGACTGGGAATAACAAGCAGCCCTGCAACAAAACCCCCACCAGATCACATACAATATCCTCTTACAGAATTTCCCTTGGTCACGCACATCGAAACTTTCTAAAATAAACACTATAAGTGTGCTTTCACACAGAGCTTTTTTGTTGCATTTTTGACGCTTTTTTGTGTGCAGAAAGGCACAGCAGTTAATGCTGTACATTTCTGCACAAAAAACGCATAAAAAAACGCTCAGAGTGAAAGCACTCTAAACACAAGCAAGAAAGAAAAAGTGATGCATAGAAACCCCTAATCACAGAGTCAGATTTGCATTTGCTTTGCAATAATGGATAAGCCTACACTGCCGCTATACAAGCACCAATATAACCTACAACACCGCCTATCACAGGTCACCAGTAGTCAGGTCACCATCACATGAACACAGCGCTGATTCAGCACAGAAGTAAAATAACCCCTGACATTAGGGACGCACAGGAGACGTCATCTCTGATGTGAGTTGTTCTCTTCTCCTTTTCTTCTCCATCCAGCCCAAAACTGCATGATGTCTTCTCTGAGTTGTTCTCTTCCCTTTTTTTCTCCGTCCAGTACAGAATGCAATGTGTTCTTCTCACGGCCACTACTCATGGCTGTAGAATTTACCTCAAAAACATCATAGACTCCTCTTTTGCAGCACTTATCAATTCCCACCTCTGTACAAACTCTCCATCTATAGAGCCCCATATAGTAATAGTGCCCCCTTTGGTACCCCACACAGTAATTGTACCCCAAACAGCGTATGTGAGACCCTAAAAATTAGAAATTAAAAAAAAGTCAGATGAGTGGCATGTAAATAGGTGGACCCCCATTAGGTAGGTATACAAGTCCCCCCAGTAGGCAGGTAAGTATATAGACCACCTACTTTGGGAGGTCTATATATATAGGTCCCCTCAGTAGACAGAAAATTATAAAGGCTCCACAGTAGGTAGGGAAACATATAGTTCCCCATTAGGTACCTACATAGACCCTCTCAGTAGGTAGGTATGTATATAGAGTCCCCTCATAAGGTAGGTATATATGGCCCTCCCACAGTTAATAGGTGTATAGGGCACCCATTAGGAAGGTAGTTACATAGGCACCCAGTAGTTAGTTAGGTAAACAGGGCCTCCCCGTTAATTAACTAGGTAGACAGGGCCTTCCATCAGTAATTAGGTAGGTAGACAGGACCGCCCCCAGTAACTAGCCAGGTAGATAGGGTTGCCCCCAGTAATTAGTCAGGTGGATGTGGCTGTCCCCAGTAATTAGCCAGGTAGGGCTGCGTCCAGTAATTAGCCAGGTAGAGTCGCCCCCAGTAATTAGTCAGGTAAGGCCGCCCCCAATAATTAGCCAGATAGAGTTGCCCCAGTAATTAGCCAGGTAGAGCCGCCCCCAGTAATTAGCCAGGTAGAGCTGCCCCCAGTAACTAATTAGCTAGCAAGAATCCCATATTTAACAAAAAAAAAATACTCATCTGTTATCTTTTTTTCCTTCCTCTTCTCTTCACCCGGAGCAGGCTGCATGACGACATCACGCCGCCTGCTCCAGGATGCTACTTCTGGCGTCTACTAGGCTGTAAGCTGTGTCGCGGCCTCCAGGGGGCTGAATGGCCAGGAACAGAAGATCCTGTCTGTTCTGCCTGAGCTGCCTCCTGCACTGCACAGAGAGCGGCCATGATCTCTGCATTGCTGGGTCTATGTGACCCAGCAATGCAGCTGTGTGGCGAGGGGGGCCTCTCGGTCCCCTGGCTCAGGGGTCCGGTCGCGTATGTGACCACTGCGGCCCATGTATCCGCGCCACAGGCTGGCGCCGGCACTATGGGCCCACCGAGGGGAATCACCACCCCCCACCCCCCCACCCGGCGGGCGCTCCAAGCCTTTGCAGTGGCCCGGACCTTGGTGGCCCACCATTTGTTACTGCTGTAGCCCGCCCACAACCTGCACAGGAAGTGTGAGCCTGAAGAGCCTGTAAAGAGTGAGAACAGCCAGCTGGAAAAACACTTTTAAAGTGTTTAGTACCCTTGTATTGTTATTTCTCTATGTTAATCATGTATATTTTTCCATGTCTGTCAACTCTCAGTGTAATATGGGTGGGTGCAGAAGTTGTACTTGATAATCCTATTAGGTATTATTGAGGGATGTTGGAAATAAAAAATATGATGCAATTAGAACCATGTTTGAGGCTCCTTAAAGTCATGCAAGCTTTAACACTCTGGATAAATAACCCCTTAGGGTTGTATTACTTTTCTTTGTAAATAGTTAACATCCGAAATGTTATGTGAGAAAGTGAAGAGCAGTGTATGTAGAGTCATCATGTTGATTCACTGCTTTTAAATCTCCCAATTATGAGTATAGAGAGAAGCAATCTCTGGCTGGAGAGTATGAGCTAAAAATATGCATCTCTCACATTTACGGTGACACTGATAATAAAGAACGGCAAAGTTATTGCCCAAGTCATGCCAGCTCTTGAAAGCCTTAATATTAAAATATAGTTTCAATCTAGGTGTTCAGAGATAGGGTTGCTTTATGAATGTAAAGGATATGAGTGAAAAATCTGATAGAATATGATAATGTGTTTCTTGCTTTGTTTTTTCTATCTGCTGAACTCCGCGTACTGCATATAGAAAGATGACAATTTAAAGGAAATATGACCTCAAGAGTGACCTATTGTTTAAATTAAGTTTTTATGTTAAACATAGCTTTAAAGAATTTTTGGAGATTTTTTTTTTCATTTGTGTTCCAAAAAATAATGAAATCTTGCAGTTTTGCTTTGGCTACTGATCCTCATAATAAGCTGTCACTTTGTTCTGTAGAGATCACTTTTTAGCAGTCTCCTCGTTATCATCACAGGCAGGATTACAAAGAAAGATGACACCTCTGTATTGTATGCAGATAAGCTCTAGTCAAAAGAGCTATATCTCTGGTGCTAACTATTTGTGCTGTGTAAGCACCATATTATAGAAGTTACATGAACATAACCACCCACCTACCCACACTTTTTACATTACATTTATTCATTACATACTTAGGAACTTATATATGTATACTCACAGGTGTGCCCAGACCATTCATTTAGACTCTGCACAGTTAGAGGAGGTTAGAGATGTGCAGCATATCACTGCAAATCATCTGGTTAGGGTGCTTTCATATTTTTTAGCAGAAATGCACAGCATTAACTGCTTACTGACATTGGATGCTAATGCCGGTAAGAGGGCTAATTGCAGCTAACACTCGGCACTTACAGTGCGGGATGGTGCCGGCACCAATCCTTGCCGTTTTACCCCTTAGACACCGTGGCAAAGATGGCTGTGGCATCTAAATGTATGTGCCGCATACTGTTTCTCACTTTGATTGGGGTACCCGGGCGAAATCACAGGCTCCCAATCGGTTAACATGACAGCTGGAGGCAGGCAGGAAGTAATAAAACCACCATAATTGTATACCCTAATGCATTGTATTACAATGCATTATGCTGTATAAATGATCACGCCCCTTAGTGGTGAAGCACCCTAGAGGGACTCAAAGTTACAGTAAAAAAAAAGTTTTACAGTGTAAAAAAATATTAAAAGTTAAAATCATCCCCCTTTTGCCATTTTACAAAAAAAAAAAAAAAAAATTGCACATATTTGGTATCTCTGTGTCCGAGTAAGTCCAATCTATTAGAATATAACATTATTTTTCCCGTACGCTGAACACTGTAGAATAAATAATTCCAAACGAATATTTAGGTTTTTTTGTTATTTCATGTCCTCTAAAAATTGTTATAAATGTAAACAAAAAAGTCCCATGTATTCCAAACTGGTAGCAATAAAAAGTACACATCTGTCTGCATAAAAATTTCCCGTCGCTCAAAAAATACAAAAAAGTTATTGGTCGCAGAAAATGGCACCGCCGAACAAATTTCAAAAATAGAAAATGTTTAGAATTTCTTTTTACAGTACCAAAACATAACGAAAACCATATATGTTTGGTATTGCCGGACTCGTATTAACCTGTAGAATATAGATAACGTATCAACCTGGAGAATAGACATAACATAGCATTTTTACCAATGATTGAAAACCATAAAAGCAAAACACCCACTAACAGGGCACAAGTAATTTTTTCAAATTCTTCCCCAATTAGATTTTTTTTTTTTTGCAGTTTCACGGTATATTCTATGGTACGATGAAGGACACCATTAGAAAGTACATCTTGTCCTGCAAAATAGTCCTCATATGTCTATGTAGATGAAAAAATAAAAAAATTATGGCTCTGAGATGGCGGAGAGGGAAAAACAAACGTGAAAAAAATGCATAAAAAAACTCTCCATTTGAAAGCACCCTTACACCACCTACAGAATGTAAAAATGTTTAGTGTTGAGTGTACAGACAAAGCATAGAAACCAAGCTGAATACATAGATAAGGCACTGGAACCACGCTCAGTACCATATCTAAACTATTTACATATATATGGTACTAGACCCAAAATCACTACATAAGTATATAAATACAGCACCAAGATCATGAAGAAATCAAAACTACCCTACAAGATCTGAGCCCAGTACACTTAAACAATGCCAGAATACGGCACAGTGTATGAATAAAGCACCAGAACCACACATAAATACAGTACCAGAACTATCCATAGTACATAGATCAAGTGCAAAGTCAGGTTAAAACTTAACCATTGTTAAGGCAATAAAGCTGTTCACATGATGGAAATTAATACTTAAGTTGGTCTCAAAAACTATATTAGTACCATAAAGTGATTATAAAACCGATGCTTCACAATCAGAAGGAAAATGCACAATAAAGGCTTGTCGACACTTTGGCATGGGCTTTCACCAGTTTTCAAACAGTTTTCGGCTTTGAAAACCGTCTGCAAACTGGGTGACAGCTTTTATTGTGGACCTCCATGGAAAACCCGCGCAGCGGTCCCCCCTGCACATGTTTTGGACCGGGCGGTTTTGAACATGTTAATATGAAGGGGGAGGGCTTTTCTCCACAAACCGCAGTGAAAAGCCGCCCCCCCGGTGGCTGTGTGCACGGCCCGAAAACAGTGCAAATACTGGTCGGGATTTCCGACCAGTATTTGCACTGTCCCGTCTGAACGGCCCCTAACACTGAGTGATTCGCATGCTGCTATCTATGCAGGAGGAGAGAGCTTATTACAAACAGGAGTAGTATGTTAATAGATTTGTATGGGATTTATCAGCACCAGCTGCTAGGTAAAGAAATTCCATAAACTACATAGCAGCAAAACAGTAGGAATTTTTAATGTTATTTTTTTTTTTTTGTAGAAGACTATTTAGAAGGTTGCCTCACTTAGCATTTTGGAAGCAAACAACAAAATACAAATTTGTCCATATCCTTTAATACAAGACAGAATTTTATTAACTGGTAGCAAATTATATTACTATGTGTGTGACTTTGATCCTATTTATTTTTTGTAATGCTGGAAAAGCCCCTTTCAAAAAATGCAATCACAACTGCAGCACTCACTTTTTTTGGAAGCATTATGTCCTGCCCTTACTATTAAATGTGCTCCTTTCATCTTATAAAGATATACTAAGGTTTTTTTCACATAATGAATCAGTCTACGTCTGTTCTAATAACATGATGATTATATCAGACAGAATTGTCTTTGGACATCTGCTTTCAAGATGACCTATCAGGGAATGTTGAACTAATTGACTAAAGATCTCCTGCTAAGGACCACCAACATCATTTTCTAAACCTGACATTTGTGTCTAACCCGGCAGGACCTCAGGGATTCATTGGAAATGAGTGGAGGTGCTCCCAGCAAGGCGAACAACATTCACCCGGGGCAATGTTGACCCCCAATATGACCTGACATGATCCAGCACAGAGCAAGATGCCCATCTAAAACACTTTTAAAGTTTTAGAACACAAATAACCCATTTTACGAACAGTCACTCTCCTTTATTGAAACTGTCTAACAGAAGATGTGACCTTGCAGTATATAGAAACCGATCAGAGTTCAGTTCTTGTTTCTAAAGCTTCTTTGGATAAAGGAAAACTGCTTGGTAAAGGGTTTCCATCTTTTGATGTACACAGAACTAATCCAGTTATCAATTCCTAAAATAAATTGTCTTTCCAAGGAATAAAAGGACACAAACTACTGAATTCTAAAGAAGAGCTTTGGCAGCCAGTCATGTCCCTCTTGGCCTCTGGAAACAGGAGAGGACGTTAAACGACTTCATTAGTGAATTGATTTATTCACACAAGACATACTTTAAAGATGGAAATGAAATGGCTTGAAAATTTATGTCCGTAAGAAAGTGTCCTATTAAGATTTGCATTTTCTGATCATTCTGAAAACAGCCTCTATTATTACATCTTAATTGAGTTTTATTAAAGTAGTTAATGCAGGGACAGGGCTAAAAAAGTAAAGCTGTACTCTACTCCAAATCTGAACATTCATGTTTCATTGCAGATAAAAGTTTACAACCGTTTGTAACCCACGTTTGTCTTTTCAGTGGGGTCTTTCGTATGGAGTCACTTGTCACAACTCCTAGAATCTGATGATCCGCTAAAACAAGATCTTGCAGATACCCTCCCTGATGACATTTTAACCAAGGATTTTGAGGGAGAATCTTGGAAATACTCTACATATTCAGATGCTACATTTCATTCAGGTACAAGAACATTGGTCAACATATTTTTATAGTACAATAGCACCTACTTTCTCTGAGACATGTTTATTACTTTTTACTGACCCACTAACGCAATTGCAAAGGTATATTTCTATGTAATTTGGAGGTGTTCTTTGCATGAGTAGACAGGGCTTAAAATATCTTAGGGCATTATGGTGGCTAGCACTGTGGCCTTGGAGCACTGAGGGCCTGGGTTCATTTCCTACCACAGATAACATCTGCATGGAGTTTGAATGTACTTTCTTTGTTTGTGTGGGTTTCCCTGCAGATAGGTTGGTCTGAAATTTTGATTGTGAGTGCCACCGGGGACAGGGACCAATGTGAATAATGACAATCTCTGTACAGTGCTGTGGAATATGATAATGGTGCACTATAAATGAACAAATTATATGGAATTACCCTGTTTCCGCGAAAATAAGACTTAGTTGGTTGCTTATGCTGATGTTTGTGATAAAATCACTACAGTATATTAATACATGTTGATTTTTTGTTCAACAATAAATGTGAATTCTTGTTCATGAAAAAAATAAGAAATCCCCTAAAAATAAGTCTTACTTCGTCTTTAGGAACAAAAATTAATATAAGACACTGTCTCATTTTCAGGGGAAACAGGGTAGATGTGAGGAGGTATAATATCGAGAGCATGTTTTTTATTAGTAAAGCTATATACCCTGTTTCCCTGAAAATAAGACAGTGTCTTCTATTAAGTTTTGCTCCTAAAGACGAGCTAAGACTTATTTTTTAGAGGATGTTTTCTTTTCTATGAACAATAATTCACATTTATTGTTGAACAAAACATCAACATGTATTAATATACTGTAGTGTTTCATCACAAGCATTGGCATAAGCAGCCAAACTCTGAATTGCATAAAAAATGCACTATATCTTTTTTTCGGGTGTGTCTTATTTTCGAGGAAACAGGATATGGATATTAAAAATGTTGTTAATATAACAAACTCATCTGCTATTAAATTGCATGTCTTGAATAGGCTGGATTAATAGATGCAGTTTTTGTCCAATTTTTTAATCTAAACATAGAGTAAATATAAAAGAGGGAAAATGTAAGACTACCTTCTTTAAACAAAGAGAGAAATTAACTTACCCTGGCGTTTCATAGGCCAGTCTTAATCACAGGTCGCCTGAAATAGGATGTGCCAAGTTTAGTAAAATCGGGCAGTCCTATCCTATGCTATCTTTACCTCTCAATCGAGCCAATCAGGCCTCCCACCGGGTCAACCGACCTCCATTAATCAGAGAGAAAAAATAAAAAACACCCAACCTGCAAGCTGCCCTTCTTATGACAGCCTGTGAGAGTGGGCGGGGACAGAAACCCAAAATGGAAGCACCCCTTCCTTCCCATATAGGTTAAAATCAATGTACACCAAGTAGAACGTATGTTTCTGCACACAAAAACATTTCTGAAAAAACGTATGCAAACCTGGGTGCCACTGGCAGGGCTGCGGCACACATGTAATTATACATGTACACACACAGACCGCCGCCAGATGCACATTACTTCAAAAAAGGGCAATACACTACGTGGAAATCCCTAAAGAAGCATTTATGCTATCTATCATACATGAAAAAACTTTGAGACTCTCGGTATCACATATTTTGATCAAAAGATGTTTAAGCTGCCCACGACTGCCCGATTTTGAGATCACGTTGAAAGTCGTGGGCAGCTTAAATATCTTTTGATCAAAATATGTGAACCGAGAGTCTCAAAGTTTTTTCATGTATGATAGATAGCATAAATGCTTCTTTAGGGATTTCCACGTAGTGTATTGCCCTTTTTGAAGTTTAGTAAAAGGCACACACCTGCAAATAAATTTTGCATATCTTTGGCTTTACGTGTGCCACAAACCAAAATCTAATGCCAGCTATGAGCTGCTAAACTTTATGCCAATTTATAACATAATTTATGGGAAATCTCTTTGGCTTCAAGAGCATCAAACCCTTCTATTAAAATCCGGCTTGCACAAAACAAGAACGGCCGAAATCTACACCTAAATAGTTGTGGGAAGCTCTTAGAAAATTTCTCCCTTATTTTTTACAAGTGTGTTTTGGTTGGTTTTTATTTCAGACAATCTTTAGCATGTTTTTTTCAGGCATTCTCAAGTCTTATAGAGAAGCCTAAGGAGAAATATACCACATATATACAATGAATATAAACATGAATGTATCCAAAAAAGGCACCAAAACCGCCACTGAAGAGGTCACTAAAAACACATTGGGCGACACGTATGAAAACTGCCACAGATTCAACATTCATAATTCTGAGTAGGTTAGTGTAGCAATCGTCAGTATGTATTAAAGTGTCACAGGGCCCTTCATAAATGTGGCGCATCGCAAGTGCCATGGTCGATGCGGCAAAAAAGACTCAACAGAATTCCAGACAGACAGCTGGGACCATGATAAACAAACTCTTATTGCCAAGAGGCAAAAAAATGCCTATTCTTTCCTAAATAACACCATTACAGTGATATAAACTAAGTTATGATGATTCTAAAACTAGATAAAATAATGTCAAATAAAATTATATAATATAAAATAATGTCATATAAGATAAATATAAAATTGATACCAAATTATGCAATAGAAAATTAATATCAAATTATATGATATAAAATTATTAAACCAATACAACATCTACGATAAATCCTATTCTCAGTTGGGTATTTACGGAGTTACTGTTGTATTATCAGTGATTACAAACATATCGCAGCAGGCTAGAAATAAAAATAAAAGCTGTCAATATAGCATGTCAGTTGTAGTGATCTTGCTTAGTGTGCGCTAGGTTCCAGCGAGACCTCGAAAGCCGACTTCTGTTGATGTAGAATACAGGCTGAAAGCAGGAAAATAAAGTTGAAACAGTGATCAACATCTGACTACAATTCATTTAATTTCATTTAGTAAAAACAAAAAAAAATATAAAAATTTTAATTAAAAAAAAATTCATACAAAGTTTATACAGCATGCAAACTCCTGACCTACTAACCTACATTTGATGAATGAAATTAACATATAATAATATATATTCTGTAACGAGTGCTCCTGTGACCCATGCATTGGATCGCGGGCCTCTTCCACCTTCCATTGCTGGATCCTTAGTGCCTGTCCCTGACCACGGGTTTGCTTCATGATTCTGTACCTCGCTGCACCTCAGCTGCCACCACAAGCAAGTCACATCAGGGGTAGCAACCCGGTACGACCCCAGCCGTAGCAAGCCCAACCTGCGTTGCGGCGGGCTCTGGTGACCACCAGGACCTACTTAGATTCTGCTCCCTGGCATGGCTTATACCACCACTTGCGGTGGTTCAGAGGATCTACTACTTTTGTTGTAACATATTCCATAACATTTTAATTAGAAAAAATGAAAATAAAAAATCTGAATAAAATTTTATAATTAACATAATTAATTTTTCATTAGAAATTCATCTCAGTGAACTGCATTACTCTATATAAAGAAGAGGAGAAGAAAGTACTACAATACAAATGTAACTGTTCTTAACAATGATTGACACTTATAGCCGCTTATCTCTTGCAATATTCTAACCACACGATTAAGATTGACAGTTCTGTAGGAGGAAGAGCATTGTGACATAGGGGAAAGAGAAACATTTTAAAGTATGATTGACATTTATGAGCTTTTGTTCTTCTACATTGATAGTAATGCAGTTCATTGAAACTAATTATGTCAATGATAAAAATTTTCAAATTTTTTTATTCTTGTTTTTTTTAATTAAAATCTTATGAAGTATATATTTTTGGACTTTTAGATTGTACATTAATTTTCATTTATAATAATGTAGGTCAGTAGGTCAGGATTTTGCATGCTGTATAAACTTTTTATGAACTTTTTTTGTTAACATTTTTATATTTTTCATCTTACTATATTAATTGAAACAAATTTTAACCAGATGTTGATTAGTGATGAGCGATTACGTCGACTATCGTCATCGGGTCGATAGTCGATATTGTCAATTATCAAGACGATTTCCGATAGTCGATAATAGATTATCTCACAGCAACATGACCCCAAAACCATTGACAATATGAAAAATTCTAAAGATAAAGTGAATAAATGGAATACGGTTTTGTCATGAAACCTTGGTGTCTTTTACAGTCTCCACACCGCAAAACCAGCAAAATTATCTTTTGGGAACTGAGAATAAAAATTGCAGTAAGAAATGATCATTTTAAAAAAAGTTTTCAAGAGGACCATTTCTTTTGGAAGAGGAATGTGAAGTAGACCGGCAACTAATCGGTGACCTCGGCAATTGGGGCCACAACATCATCAGAGATCCATGCCTGATTCATCTTGATGAAAGTCAAACGATCCACATTATCTGTGGAAAGCCGGATGCGTTTGTCTGTAATGACTCCTCCAGCTGTGCTGAAGGTCCGCTCAGATATGACGCTGGCTGCTGGGCAGGACAACACCTCTATGGCGTGGCGAGCGAGCTCGGGCCATTCATCCATTTTGGATACCCAGAAGTCGATTGGGTCCGGAACACATACAAAAACATCGGTGTTGAGACGCAGATAGTCGTGCACCATGATCTTAAGCCGGTCTCTGTGTGTTGTATGTGTGCCCTGCATTACATGCGTTGGTGAGGTGGTAAATAAAGATTGCCAGAGGTCACCCATTAGGCTTCTGCCACATTGCCTGCTGCTGCCGCTACGGCTACTTGGCACTCTACTGCTATCACGTCGCTGACGTTGTTCCACCGTGACATTTGAAGAACGTGAAGCAGACGCAACAGATGTCTCCAGTTGATCAATCAGCAAGGTCTCCATTTCCTGCATTTTACTCTCTATTTGGGTGGGTGGAAGTGCTGAGTTTTGTTTTGTACCAGGGATCCATGAGGGTGGCGACCCAGTAACTGTTGTTCATTTTGATGGCCTTAATGCGAGGATCATGTTGGAGGAAATGGAGCATCCAAGCACTCATGTGAGAGATGGAGCCTTGATTTCCCAAGCCTCTGGGTCGAGGGGCACTAGCAAACTGATCTTCCTCATCTTCCTCCTCCGCCTCAAATTCGCGCCAACCTCTTTCCAAGGCAGGGACGGCGGTGTCCAGGAATACCTCCTCCTCCTCCGCTTCCTCCGGCACAGCTTCAACACAGCCCTGACTTGCCTCAGATGATGCACCCTGAGAGCTGAGGCGCCGCCTTGCACTAGCCCTGGACCCTGAACCACTGCCTAATGAAGACCGATAAAATTGTGAAACTGTCGGGCCTTGTGGATTCGACGGAGAGAAAGTCCGCATCTGTGTCCGTCTCCTCCTCCGTCGCTGGTTGGACCTGATGTTTCAGATTGTCCAACGATCGTTCCAGAACTAAGATCACCACAATGCTCATGCTGACAAGGGCATTGTCCGCACTGACCATTTTGGTGGCTTCTTCAAAACTGCCAAGCATGGTGCAGAGCTGGTTCACCTGCCTCCACTCTCGGTGGCTCAACACCCCGAGTTCCACACCGCTGCTTGTCAGGTCATGTGTCACTTCGTACTGCGTAATGGCATTGCGCTGCTTCCACAATCGCTGGAGCATGTGGAGCTTGGAATTCCAGCATGTTGCCACATCAACAATGAGACAGTTGACCGGGAGGCCGAGCTGACGCTGCAACGCAGCCAGGCGGGACGAAGCATGGTGCGAACGGCGGAAGTGCGAACTCAGACCTCGAGCCTTCCTCAGCATGCAGTCCAGACCCGGGTAGCGCTTTAGAAATTTCTGGACGACAAGGTTCATGACATGTGCCAGACAAGGGATGTGCTCCAGCCTACCGATCTTAAGGGCGGCCAGCAGATTTAGACCGTTATCGCACACCACCTTGACTGGCACAAGGTTCTTGTCACCCAGCCAGCGCTCGGTCTCGTTGCGGACAGCTCCTAACCTGTGGGTGGACGGTCTCCAAGAGAGATTAATTTCAACACGGCCTAGTTTCTTTGGGCATGTGATGCCACCAGAGGACCTTGGGGGAAAGAACCCTGCACCATCCCTGCGGTTTTGAAGAGCGTGTGCCGAGCCTGACAGCCACCGTCACCACCAGAGACATCCACCCAGCTCACCCAGTGAGCTGTCACAGAGATATAGCGGCCTTGGCCGTGCTTACTAGTCCATGTGTCGGTGGTCAGATGGACTTTTCCGGACACAGATGCAGACAACGTGCTTGAAATTTTAGATGACACGTGGCTGGCCAGGGCAGGGACGGCTTTTCTGGCAAAGAAATGCCTGCTCGGCATCTGGTATTGGGGGCAGGCAAGGGCCATGAAATGGCAGAACCCATCTGTGTTCACCAGACGGAAAGGCCAAAAGCCTGGCAATGCCGACATTCAGGCTAATGGGATGGTTTGATTTAAAGTGTTTCTTCTGCTCCCAAACCTGGAAGATAGAAGGCTGGCTGCTAGACTGCGGCGTGCAGGTCGTCAAACTGGTGGAAGGAGAATGGGTAGGATGGGTCTCTGGTGGTGCTGGTGGTACTCGGGCGACGGTGGAGGCTGAAGCGGAGGCTGATCCCTGATCATGACTCTGAGAGACATGGGCAGCTGAGGAACGCTTGGTGGTGGTGGAGGAGGAGGAGGTGGAGACAGAGGGTGTGACAGTGGTTGGAAGCCTGGCACCGGTGTGGCCTTTTTTGGCCAAATTTTGCCTCCTTTTAAACTCATGCATTCGCTGCATGTGACTAGACATGTTGGTGGTGGTTAAACACCTAAGATTCTTGCCTCTACTGATGCATTTACGGCAAAGGCGGCATATGACATCGCTGGGTGAATCAGAGGCTTGCTCGAAAAAGGCCCAGGCTTGAGAGGTCCTGGACCTTTTCGACGGCGATAAGCGAGGAGCGGTGTTTCCGCGGATCGTGGCTGACGGAATCATCTCAGCGGACTTCTGCGACTGCGACTGCCCTCTCCCTTTTTTAGGTGGGACCCGTACTGACACTACCCATCGTCTTCCTCCTCGTCCAGTGATGAAGCGCTCGCAAGCAAATTCTGCTGAAAAGACCACGTTGGATCTGCAATGTCGTCATCATCATCATCAACACAGGTGACTTCCTCGTCCTGACATTCTGCATCCAGGAGCTGCGGGCTACAAGCAAGAGGCACTGCAAGACGTTGCCGACCGCCCGGGATTTTTGACGATTGACCGTCTTCCTTCTCCTCCTCTTACGGCATCAGTAACTGGGCGTCAGAGCAGACCAAATCATCCTCTTTGGCCTCTTGATCTTCTAACATGCCTTCTGACCCCAACCGCATTTTGTCATCAAAGAGGTCTTCAGAAAATGGATTATCCACAGTGGTGGGTACACGAGTTGACATTTGGGCTGCCTTCGCTTCATGTTGGACGGATGCTGGTGATGCTGATGACGACATTTGTGGCCGTGACTGGGAGGACGAGGAGGTAAGACTGCTGGATGCAGGTTGCATTAACCACTGAAGAACAGACTGGCGACGCTGTTCGTTACTGAGATTCACAGGGCCCTGACCCAGTGATGACAGGCCTGACGGTCCTGCAACCGACAATCCGCTGGCTTGCGTGTTGTCGCCAGCACTGGAAGGAGCACCTTCTCTCGTACCTCTACCTCCTACACCCCTCTTTGCTCGCTTACCACCTGCATTTCGCTCCATGTTCAGAAAGATACAAATTTAAGAAGGTATGGAAGAGTTTTTGAAAGTCTCTTATTAAAAGACGGCAAATCACAGCTATTCTTAAATCCCTCTAATTTCCTACAGCCAACTAGGATTAGAAACTGAATTGTTTCTAGCGAATACTTGTGAAATTCGGTCTGGTGGAAGAACCGTAAGACAGAATCAACAGTGTTCTTCCTTTAGTCCGAGGGATTTACAACTGCCCAGTAGGACTAGGAATTGATAGTTTTCAACAAACTATCATACAAGTGCGCTATCTGCGCCAAACTGAGATTCAACGAGTGCAATAAAACTATTCAGAAGTTACAGGGATCAGAAATTGTGGTTTTTGCAGCAATGACAAACGAGAACAGTTGCTAGAACATTTTTCTATCAGAATTGTCGTACAACGTGGCTATTTGAAAAAAACTAGGGCCGCACCACATGCAATACAGCTATTTAAAAGTTATATGGATAACAAACGGTGTTTTTTGCACCAATGAAATACACCAACAGTAACTACAAAATTTCTGTATTCAAATTTAAGTACAAGGTGGCTCTTTGAACAAAACTGGGCCGCACCAAAGTAGAAAAAACACCTATTTGAAATGTATACGGATAATAAAAGGTGGGTTTTGCACCTATGAAATACACCTGCAATTACTAGCAAATTTCTGTATCCTAATGTAAGTACAAGGTGGGTCTTTGAACAAAAATGAAAACACGTAATTAAATTGTGTACTGATAATAATAGGTGGTTTTTGCACCTATGAAATACAACAGCAATTACTAGCATATTTCTGTATGGTAATATAAGTACAAGATGGGTCTTTCAACAAAACTGGGCTGCGCCAAAGTGAAAAAAACCTAATTAAATTGTGTACGGATAATAATAGGTGGTTTTTGCACCTATGAAATACGCCTGCGGTGACTAGAAAAGTTCTGTATCCTATTTTAAGTAAAAAGTGGGTCTTTGAACAACACTGGAGCAGCCCCGTTCATACATGCGGTCCATTGTTTGTACTGCATTTTGTAACTCCCTATTGTCCTTTATAAAGTATCAGGCTACTGTGTATTTTTTTCAAAAAATTGCAGCAAAAAATTGAGAAATTTGTTCCTAAACTGCTATATGTGAAACCACAGTTTTTTACACTTTTGTTTTGGATCCACTCTAGACTTTGTCTAAACATGAAAGCTTGTCATGTACTTTAACCGAACAGCTTTTAATTTTAACCCATTTATCACAATTGCAATTTCCAAAAATATGTAATTTTCTGGTAATTTTTCTTCAGATTTTTTACCTTTCCTGTATGAAAATCTTTTGTTAACGTTTCATAACAAATCTTTCCAGAGTCTGTTGGTGCTAATATCGAAGGGTCATTGATTTTTACACCATCCTCCTTTATCCCACGTTCTGCTATGGTCAACCTTACTTTCCACGCGTTGGGGCGGGCAATGAATATAATGGAGGTGAGTCATTATGTTACCCACTTGCATAGTTTAGAATAAAGTGTCTTTTGTGCATTCCTTATATGATTCCTATATTTTTTATGGAAGAGAAGACTTGTCAGCATATTCTTACTGAGCTATCCACTACTTGTATATCAGAAACGCTGCAGAATTTCGGAAAAAAACATAGCTTTACAATTGTTAGATGAAGAACTGAAAGCACAGACTAGAATATTGCCTGTTAGTTTCTTTTACTGACAGGCAATAATGCTTTAATATGCTAACTATAAGAAAGCATTATATCAGCAATCAAAAGAATGCTTAAGAAAGTCCCCTTTCACATATTTCATTAAGAAAAAAAGCATTCTCATTAAAAAAAATTTCTTTTATAAAAAATGATTCCATTAAGAAAAATATTCATACATGGTATCACTGCTATTGTAACAATTGTGTACAGTGAAGTGAACACATTATCTAAAATTCAAAGTGAAAACACCTTTAAAAAACAATTATCCCAACCCAAATGATCCCTATCATCCCAACCCAAAGAAAATAAATATTAATAATCCATAGTCAATCCACAATGGTTTTATTACATAATATTAGCTATTTTTTAAAAAACAAGCCCGCATACAGCTACAGTATTTCACAAAAGTAAGTACACCCCTCATATTTTTGTAAATATTTTATTGTATCTTTTCATGAGAAAACACTGAAGATATTACATTTTGAAAGAATGTAAAGTAGCTAGTGTACAGCAATTTGGTGTGCCCTCAAAATAACTCAACACACAGTCATTGATATCTAAAACCCTGTCAACAACAGTGAGCACACCCCTAAGTGAAAATGGACAAATTGTGCCCAAAGTGTCAAAATTCACAGATTGCAGCCACTGGAATCCTTTTCCACTCCTCCATGATGACATCATTGAGCTGATGAATATGAGAGACCTTGCGTTCCTCGACCTTCTGTTTGAGGATGTCCAACAGATGCTCAATAGGGTCTAGATCTGGAAACATGCTTTACCAGTCCAGCAACTTTAATCTCATTTTCTTTAGCAAGGCAGTGGTGAAGGTGTTTTTGAGGCTGCTGTCATCTTGGAATACTGCCCTGTGGCCCAGTTTAAGGGAGGGGATCGTGCTCTGCTTCAGTGTCACAGTAAATTTTGGCATTCATGGTTCCTTCATGAACTGTAGCTGTCCACAGCTGGCAACACTCATGCAGCCCCAAACCATGATGTTCCCACCACCATGCTTGACTGCAAGCAAGACACGCTTCTCTTTGTACTCCTCACCTGGTTGCCATCACAAACACTTGACACCATCTGAACCAAATGTTTATCTTGGTCTCATCAGACCACAGGACATGGTTCTCGTGATCCATGTCCTTAGTCTGCTTATCGTCAGCAAACTGTTTGCAGGCTTTCTTGTGCATCATCTTTAGAAGAGGCTTCTTTCTGGGACCACAGCCATGCAGATCAATTTGATGCATTGTGCGGTGTATGGTCTGAACACTGACAGGCTGACCCTACCCTTTTAATCTCTGCAGCAATGCTGTCAGTACTCATACGTCTATTTTTAAAAGACAATCTCTAGATATGACACTTAGCATGTGCACTTAATTTCTTTGGTTGATCATGGCAAAGCCTGTTCAGAGTGGAACCTGTCTTGTTAAACCGCTGTATGGTTTTGGCCACCGTGCTGAAGCTCATTTTCAGGGTGTTGGCAAGCTTCTTATAGCCTAGACCATCTTTATGTAGAGCAACAATTCTTTTCTACAGATCCTCAGACAACTCTTTGCCATGAGGTTGAACTTCCAGTGACCAGTATTAGAATGTGAGAGCGATAACACCAAATTTAACACACCTTCTAACGATTCACACGTGAAACCTTGTAAACACCATGGAGGGAAAATGGAAAACTGGGCACAATAGGAGACATGTATGAACGGGACTGCACCAGAATTCTGGCCTCAAAAAGCTGTTAGTACACCTATTTTACCTTGCTATAGGCCTGAATACAGCAGTACTGCCATAAATATCACATGCGATTGTGCCCCCTAGTGGTACCCTAATGGGGCACATTATTCTAGTTAAAAAGAAATGCCTAAAAATAAATAAATATTAATGGTGACATGTATGAATGGGGCTACACCAGAATTCTGGCCTTAAAAAGCTGTAGTAGACCAGTTCTATAGATGTAAGAACAGGCATACTCCAAACTTTGCCAAAGACAATTTTTAGTGAGCCAAAGTTTTGGAGCGTTCTGGGGGTGTCGCACCACATTAGTAGAAGTAGACACATCTATGATTCTTTGACGCCAAAACTTTGGCGCAGAACAGTTAGAACAGCTAGACCAGGTTAAAGGTGGTCTGCCTGAGCTAGACTTATTGTATTGACACTAGACTGTGCCTGTATGTATGACCTGCAGAAGAACGGGTTCATACATTCTGGCGCAGTCTATACTACCTTAAAGCGATTTAGAACTGGTCTATCAGTGCCAGAATTTATACATGTCGCCCAATGTGTCCATTTAAACTTAGGGGTGTACTTACTTTGGTTTCCAGCAGTTTAGACATTGATGGCTGTGTGTTAAGGGCACACCAAATTTGTTATACAAGCTGTACACTGACTACTTTACTTTACAAAGTGTCATATTTTCAGTGTTGAAAAGATTAAATACACTATTTACAAAAACGTGAGGGGCATACTCACTTTTGTGAGATACTGTACATTTAAGTAAGTTTTTATCAGTAGAAATTTAAGATCAGAGAAGCTCCGTCCTGCTGACAAGACACAGCAGGAAGTAATGTCACCAGTGCGACCACTACTAGAGCAGAGTGAGGTGGTCAGTAACTAGAGAAGTTTGTGCAAGCAAGCAGGAGATGAGAACTACTCTAACTTAGAAACTGAGCGAAATTATAACAGAAGTATTTGATAGAAGTCCTTATTTACCTTTGCGTACATGTTTAAATCCAATTAATGATAGGAATACCCTTTTAAGGACAAAATAGGCCTGCTTGTTGAAAGGTCAAACAATCACATCTATAAAATTCTTTTCAAATTAGTTATTTTCAGAGATGTAAGAGAACTGCTTACAATTCATGGTAGTCATTACATGAGTGCTTGTCCCACAGCATGACAGATCCTGATTTACAACTAAACCTGTATTATCATGGTGTAACAATTCAGATTAATGTGAAATGTAGGGTATGTAAATTCCTAGTGATATGTTTAATGGGTCCTTTAGTGGCTTCCACTAGTGGTCACTTTTTTTAAGCACCTTTTAGGCTTGTGAGCCTTTCCATAACATGTCAACCTGGGAAGCTAAATAGTATTATAAAGCATTTGAGGTCTTCAAGTTTTATAAACATTAAGCCTATAGATCTGATATAACAATTTTGCCCCATTTGTTACTATCTAGAAAAATGAAATGTGTTGATAATTAACACTGGAAATTGGTGATGGCCATGACTACTGTAATGTTCTATTCTAGTTTGGAATCCGTTTAGAAAATGCAGAAGATCTTCTCAAGTCAATGTTGGGTCATCGGTCTTCAACATTAAATGAAATTCTTGTGGGAAAAGATGAGGAAGACAAGCCATACAGTTTTGAACCACCCATGGAGACTGTAACATCACCTACTGATAAGAAACCTACATCTAAGAGGTACAACCCTGGGGAACTGCTTGAAAAAAAGTCTGATCAGCAAAAAGTCAAGAAATCCAAGCACAGCTGTCCAAGTGGAAATTATAAAAAAATAAATGAAATGCAGCAGAAGGTAATGAAGTATTACATCCTAATCAAATCCAAACAGACCTTTCACCCTTGTCTGTATATAAGGGCAGATGCCACAAGCCTACCATTGTGTATCACATGTCATAGTCCCAGGGGTTACCTCTTCAACTAGATCCAGCTGCAAATGGACGCATCTTAAACATAACTATTGTTACTATATATAAAGAAGATGCAAGTTACCATAAAAAAAAAGAAATACAGAGGTCATGACTTTTATTCCTATCAATTTGTGGTTAAAAGGGTTTTCAGAATTCAGCAAAGCTGCAGACAAGACAGTCTATGGGTATATTAAGTATAACAATTTATGCTCTGTGCCATGAACGAGATCAGACTGTTTTTTGTTTGTCAGAGAGAGTAAAGATAAGTCTTTTAGTACAAATTAATATGAGATGTTGAGGGACTTATGGGGAAAACCATAGCTATAGCATGCTTATGGACTTATGGGGATAACCATAGCTATAACAGTCATATGGACTGCTATGGGGCTAAGAGGTTAAGGGGCCCACTCAGATACAAGAACATTGTTAAATTTTGTAGGGAACCACTAGTTGGTGATTTTCTGCTATTTGGGTTCCCTGATACATGGCGGTATTATTTATACTTTTAATTATTGACTTATGTTGCTGTTTTAGTTTGTTGTCTTTAGGTGGTGGGGTTCCATATTTGCTATTGGGCCTTATGAATTCTACTTATGCCCTTGAATGGACTATCTATAATTTTACATAGACTGTGGGTTTACTTACTCCATCCTTGTAAAGGTATTTAAAACCCTATGAAATGTTTTACATGAAGATGTTATAAAGTAATCAAAAGAGTAAAATTCACAGTACTAATCCTCTACCAGCCATGGATTGATGCTTTTCGGTTTCCGGACATTCTCTGTTTACCTGACCCCAGCGTTGTTGTGTTGTCTTGACACATACCCATTGCAACCAATCACTGGCTATAGCTGTGACCTCGGTTGTGTCGACAATCCAAATCAGCTCTCAAGAATGATAAAAAAAAGAGCAAGGGTACCAGGGAAGCATCAGTACAGGACTGGCAAAGGATTGGTAAGATGAGTATTTGGTTATTTTACATCATTATCAGCTGTTTGTAAAACACTTCATTTGACTGGAAAAGTACATTTTAAATGTCCTATGGAATAATTCAGAATTTTCAGGAGAGAGCTTCCTCTTTAGGATAACCTCATTTGATAGACAGGATGGAGAGCACATGTAAAAAGAAAAACCTCTTACACTATAAAGGACCTATATTGCACTCCAGCTTATTAATTAGATGGGAATTGTGTTATACTTTATTTCTCCCTTGGTGGCGCTGCAGGGAAGTCAAACAAAGTTTATCTGGTCTGAAGACACTTCTAACAAAAAGTGATAGTCCAACTTTTTATGTGTATAACCAGTAATATGACGAATAATATTTATAATTTATATGAATACTGTATACATATAAAGTTAGTATTCCACAGTAGTGATGAGCGATTATGTAGACTATCGTCATTGTTTCGATAGTCGATTTCGGCAGCTATCTAGATGATTTTCGATAGTCGATAACCGATTATCGCCGATGACCATTAAAGTCTATGGGAGAGGAACAACACCTTCATTATTACACCCAAACAGGGCTGGAGAAGCTGGAATTAACAGCCACAACAGTCAAATGGATAGGTGCTACATCTTAGGCAACACAATTAGGTTATAAAAGCCACAGAAAAAAAACTCACAGGGCCATTTACTATCCCTGTCTTGTACCACAGCCTGACACCTTAAACCTGCATCACCCACAAATTAAAAAGTGCCAGAAGGCAGTATTTATTTGAACCATCATGTTACTTGGGAAATGGCATTGAATATCCCTGTCCTTGGGAAAGGGAGCAAAGAGCCCCAACCCGCTGAGCACTATTCTCTGCAGTATAGAGCTATGTGTACAGTTTGGCGGTGTCAGGCTCCTGTGCTGAGCACTATTCTTGTAGTATAGAGCTATGTGTACGGG
>JAODAL010007912.1:0-121697 GCA_025379985.1 Phyllomedusa bahiana | reverse complement strand
GGCCCCACATTGTGCCCCCACAGCTGCTGGGGGGGTCCAAACCCCAACCCCACCATCCGGGGGCCCCATATGACTGCACCCACGCTGCTGGGGGTCCCACAAGCCAAACCACCACCAGGGCCCCACATGCTGACTGCACCCACAGCTGGAGGGGCCCATAGCCAACACCACCACCCAGGGCCCCCACACAGCTCCATTGGGGTCTGGGGGTTAGGGGCAGGGTATATTTGGGAAGCCTTGGTTTGCTTTTCAACCAATTCGGACATTTCTAGCCGTGTGAGATTTTTTCTTTTGTCTTGTGGAAGATCCCATCTGCCCCAGAGGAGACAATCAGCAGGTATGGGTGTATGTGATCTACAAGGAGGGATTCATCCCCAGAGAGCGCCTTCCACATGGATGAGTGCCCCAGAGAATGCCCTGAAACCTCCTTCAGAGCACAACACTGCCCCCATTAAACGATTATTTAACCAAGGGGAACATTTTAAATCAAAAATTTTCTTTTTTCCCTTCAGTTTCGGCTCATACAAATTTTAAAACCCTTCTCACTTCTTTAAAACAAAACATATTTAGACAAAAGCGAAATTAGAATAGGTTAAAAATACCTTTCATTCCGCAACTCCAGTGGAGTAGCGAGGGGTAGCCCCGGGACAAGGGCGTTAAACACACGGGTGCAACGTTTTGAAAAATGGGGGTGTTAACCCCTCGAAAGTTCCACTGCACCTCTGCAACCCTAAGTGATGGGTCGACAGACGGAAAGTCACTGCCCCCTCTGCTAACCCTTGGGGGGGGTATGGGGCCCCGGAGCAAACGGGTCACTGACCTCGCTAACCCTACGGGTTTTGGGCCCCGGGAAGCGAGGGATGCCCATGCACCTTGCAAACCCCTACGTGAGGGCCCCCGAGCAGAGGTTTCATGCACCTTGCAAACCCCTATGTGTATGGGCCCCGGAGAAGGGGATGTCCTGCATCTCGGCTAACCCTATGTGTATGGGGTCCAGAGCAATTTATGTCACGCCCCCTGCTAATCCTACTGTGAGGGGGCCCTGGAGCGACGGAGGCACTGCACCTCTGTAACCTACTGTGTTTGGGGCCCCAGCAGATGGATGTCCTGCATCTCTGCAACTCTATGTGTAGGGGCCCGGAGCAACGGATGTACAAAACTCTTGCTAACCCTACTGTTAGGGGCCCAGAGCAGACGGCTGTCACTGCACCTCTGCAAAACCCCTACTGGTAGGGGGCCCCGGAGCAGACGGATGTCATGCACCCTGCAAACCCCCCAAAAATGTGTAGGGGCCCCCGGGAGCGAGGGATGTCACTGCACCTCTCAAACCCTACTGCTTTTGGGGGCCCCGGAAAGGAAGGGATTCACGCACCCTGCAACCAACTGTTTTGGGGGCCCCGGAGGAGACGGGTCACTGCACCTCCACCCCTACTTGTATTGGCCCGGAGCAGAGGATGTCACGCACCTTGATAACCCTACTGTGTTAACCCCGAGGACGGATGTCCTGCCCCTTTTAAACCCCTACTGTGTATGGGCCCCTGGGCTGACGGAGGTCACGCACCTTGCTAACCCTACTGTTTTGGGGGGCCCCGGGCAGAGGGGTTTCCCACAAAAACCTGCTAACTTACGGTAGGGCCCGGGAGCAACGGATTCAAGACCCTGCTAACCCTACGTTAGGGGCCCCGGAGCAGACGGCTGTCACGCCCCTCTCAAACCCCTACTGCGTAGGGGGCCCCCGGAGAGACGGATGTCCTGCACCTCTACAAACCCCCGACTGTGAAAAGGGGCCCCGGACAGACGGTTCACTGCACTCGCTAACCCCTACTGGTATGGGGCCCCGGAGCAGCGGAGTCACTGCACCCTGCTAACCCACTGGTATGGCCCCGGGAGCAGAGGATTCACTGCACCTCCAAACCCCCTATGCTTGGCCCCCGGGAGCAGAGGGATGTCACTAATTCTGCTAACTCTACGTGTAGGGGCCCCGGGAAGGAAAGGGAAGTCAAAGACCTCTCTAACCCTATGTGTTGGGGCCCCCGGAGCAGAGGGGCTGCACTGCACCCGGGCAAACCCCAACGCGTAGGGGCCCCCGGGGCAACGGATGTCATTTGCACTCTGCAACCCCCTGTGAGGGGGCCCCGGGCAGACGGGGTCCTGCACCCTCTAACCACTGGATGGGCCCCGGACAAAGGATGTCACTGCACCTCTCTAACCCTACTGCTAGGGGCCCCGGAGCAAACGATGTCACTGCCCCTCTGCTAACCCAATGTTAGGGGGCCCCACGCAGAGGGGGGTCACTGCCCCTCTCGACCCTATGGTAGGGGTCCGGAGCGACGGATTCAGCACCCTGCAAACCCTATTTAAAAGGGGACCCCCCGGGAGCAGACGGGGTTACCGAAACCTCTGCAAAACCCCACGTGTATGGGCCCGGAGCAAGGGAGGTCCTGCACCTCTTAACCCTACTGTGTAGGGGGACCCGGGAGAGAGGGAGGTCACGCACCTCTTAAAACCCCAAAGTTTGGGGGGCCCCGGGAGCAAATGTCACTGAACCCCTCTGCTAACCCTACTTTTAGGGGCCCCCGGACAACGATGTCCCGCCCTTTTGTAACCTACTGTGTAGGGGGGCCCCTCGCAGACGGGGGTCACTGCCCTCGTGCCCCTACTGAAAAAGGGTCCGGAGCAGACGATTCACTGTACCTTGAACCCCTATTTGGGGTTTTGGGACCCCGGAGCGCTGGTCCCCCCGCACCCTTCAAAAACCCTACTGTTTGGGGCCCCCCGAGCAGACGTGCCGCCCCTCGCAAACCCCTATGTGATGGGGCCCCCCGGAAGAGGGTCACGGCCCCTCTGCAAACCCCTACGTGTAGGGGCCCCGGGAGCAGAGGTTTCATGCACCCTGCTAATCCTACGTTAGGGGGCCCGGGAGCAAACGGAGGCACTGCACCTCTGTAACCCATGGGGTTGGGGGCCCCAACAGACAAATGTCCTGCCCTCTGCTACCCCTTTCGGTATGGGGCCCGGACAGAGGATTTAAACTGCCCCTCTGCAACCCTACTGGTAGGGACCCGGAGCGACGGATTCACGCCCTCTGTTAACCCCCTACTGTGTATGGCCCCTTTGAGTAAGGGGGATGTACAGCACCTCGAAACCCGAACTCATCTGAAAAAAGCTTTATTTTCCAGAAGTTTCAGAAGATTTTTATGGGACTGGGGTTTCAATAATAATGACCCACAAAAACCATTGTATGTTGAAAAATGGGGTCACTGAAAACTTGGAGCCTTTTGTGGTTATAATTTTTCACCAGGTTAATGGTTTATTTGGAGGACAGCTGTAGGAACCAAAGGGGCCGGGTTCCTGATTTGCACATCTCCTATTCCCCTCCCTGCCTGCGTGATCTCTCCTTCTTTTTTTACCTCGGGGTTCAAAAGGCCCCAGCCCACTTCACGGCGGTTCAAAAAAACTGGACAGGAACACTCGTTTGGCCGGTAAGACCTGGAAAAGAAAGGGGGGTTTGTGTGCCATAAAGGGGGAAAAGGGGAAAAGGAGGGGGCCGCCCATTATCCCGGGGCCGTCTCCAATATCCCGGGGGCCGTCTCCAATATCCCGGGGGCCGTCTCCAATATCCCGGGGGCCGTCTCCAATATCCCGGGGGCCGACTCCGGTATCCCCAGGTTCAACGTTACACAACTTCTTAGTGTTTACCATTGTAAGCCCTCTGCTTGCTTTCACTGAATGAGGATGATCTGGTTTACATTCCTTTTTGTGAAAGGCAGTAAGGTCCTAAGAGTTTGCACAGCTGAGGTTTTGCTTCATTTGTATCCAGTATCCGTGACTGGGCTTGATGTTTTTTTACCTGCACTGATACATTGTAGCAAATGAAAATTGCGGGGGCTTTGCTGGGAGGGGGAAGTAAGGAATTTTCCTCTCTACCCTCTTTGCAAAATTATTTTCTATACAAATATTAAAAGCTATTTGAGTACAAAGCATTTTCTTGGTTCATTGGCCCCCCCGGACTTCGGGTTGGGGACTCAAAAAAAACGATCATGGGATATAGCCCCGGGTTTCTGTTCCTCCGTCCTCCTTGTTGGTGTCCCCAGGGGCATTGGCCCACTACTCTTCTCTATCTCACCCCTTGCCTGGGCTCATAGCATCACCGGCTTTCATTACCCCCTTATGATATCCCAACCTACATCTCCCCCTTGAGTCCCCCTCTCTCCTTTCCCGGGACCCCTGACTGTCATCTCCATTTTTTTTCCTCCTTCTCCAAAAAAAATGTTTAAAAAACCAATTCATCTCCTTTCCACCACCACCCATCTACCCTTCCCCCTAAATTCTTATCATAGTCAATGGCTCCATCTTCACCGTCCCTCAAGTCCTTTTGCCTTGGGATAACCCCTGATTTCGGGCCTTAAAAACCGCATACCCAAAACCCCACCTTGCCTGAAAACCGCTCAAAACCCTTCTTTTTCCTTAATTTTTTGTTTACTACAAAAATGCGTCCATCCCCTTTTCCTCCCCACCAAATACTCAATCCTGTCTAGCACTTTTGCTCCTTTCCAAACCATCCTCAACTCTGCTGCCCGTCTTATCCACCCCTCTCCTCGCGCCTCCTCTGCCTCTCCCCTCTGTCCCTTCACTGGCTGCACATTGCCCAGCGAATCCAGTTAAAGTTAGTAACCTTGACCTACAAGGCTCTACATAACCTCTCCACTCCATACATCTCGGCCTTATCCTCCAGGTACCCCCCTCATGTATTCTCCGCTCCTCACAGGACCTTCTCCTCTGCTCTCCTCTTATCAGCTCCTCACATAACCATCTCCAAGACTTCTCTCGTGCTTCCCCCACACTCTGGAACTTACTGCCCCAACACATCAGGTTCTCCTCCACCCTCACCAGCTTCAAAAGCAACCTGAAAACCCATCTCTTCAGGAGCCTATAACCTACTATAACCCCGCTGCCCCTAAACCACCCCACAAAAATGTCCGCCCCTCACCTCCTGTCTCTTTCCTTCTTCCTTGTAGATTGTAAGCCTTTATGGGCAGAGTCCTCTCTCCCTCTGTACCAGTTGGTAGTCATTGTATTGTCACCTTTGTACTTGTTCGGTGTATGTTATGTATGTAACCCCCCGTGAATGTGCAGCGCCCTGGAACTAAGGGGGCTCTAAAATAATAATACCAGAATGGAGAGACGTGTGCGGGCGGGACCGGATCTCCACTCTGAGCCGAAACTTTCGGGGGCCTGTTCCTGACATAGGTGCGGATCCCACCTATCACTCTAATCCTAGGGATAAACCATCGACGTCTATGGTGGGAACAACCCTTCCAGCTGTGATGGAGCTGTTGTCATTATACAGCCTCTGTGTCCCTGATAGAGAAGGAGCCGCCTGAGCAGTGACGGAGCCAACATCATTGACGGCTGCAGGTACAAGATATAGAGACAATGACGTGTTTATGGACATAAGAGGAATGTCAGTATCTTCAAAAGGAGTAAAACCTGACGTATTGTATGGAGGCCTATGACACCAGCTCCATTAGTTTGGGCAAAGGACAGCTGCTCCTCTTCTAAGGGACAGAGAGGCTGTAAAATGACAAATTAGGCAAATGACAGCTGCTGCTTCTCTATCCAGGACAAAGAGGCCGTCCGATGATACGAGCTCCATCACTGTGGACTGTGAGGAGCTGGTGTCATCTGACAGCCTCTCTGTTCCCGGGAAAAAGGAGTACCTGTCCTTTACCTAATCTGTGAGGAGCTGTGAATCTGACAGCCTCTCTGTTCCCGGTATAGGAGTACCTGTCCTTTACCTAATCTGTGAGGAGCTGCTGAAATCTGACAGCCTCTCTGTTCCCGGTATAGGAGTACCTGTCCTTTACCTAATCTGTGAGGAGCTGCTGACATCTGACAGCCTCTCTGTTCCCAGTGTAGGAGGAGCAGCCGTCCTTTACCTAATCTGTGAGGAGCTGCTGACATCTGACAGCCTCTCTGTTCCCGGTATAGGAGAAGCACCTGTCCTTTACCTAATCTGTGAGGAGCTGCTGATATCTGACAGCCTCTCTGTTCCTGGTGTAGGAGGAGTACCTGTCCTTTACCTAATCTGTGAGGAGCTGCGGACATCTGACAGCCTCTCTGTCCCCGGTGTAGGAGGAGCACCTGTCCTTTACCTAATCTGTGAGGAGCTGCTGACAGCCTCTCTGTACCTGGTGTAGGAGAAGCACCTGTCCTTTACCTAATCTGTGAGGAGCTGCTGACAGCCTCTCTGTACCTGGTGTAGGAGTACCACCTGTCCTTGACCTAATCTGTGATTGAGCTGCTGACATCTGAAGCCTCTCTGTTCCCGTGTGAGGGGTACCTTTTTACTAATCTGTGTGAGCTGCTGACAGCCTCTTTTCCCGGTGTAGGAGAAGCACCTTCCTTTACCTAATTGTGATGATGTGTATCTGACAGCCTTCTTGTCCTGGTTAGGGGAGGCCTCCTTTTTCAATTTTGGGGAGGAGCTGCTGACATCTGCAGCCTCTTGTTTCCGTTAGGGAGCAGCCGTCCTTTACCTAATCTGTGAGGAGCTGCTGACATCTGACAGCCTCTCTGTTCCCGGTGTAGGAGTACCTGTCCTTTACCTAATCTGTGATGGAGCTGGTGTCATCTGACAGCCTCTCTGTCCCTGGTGTAGGAGGAGCAGCCGTCCTTTACCTAATCTGTGAGGAGCTGCTGACATCTGACAGCCTCTCTGTTCCCGGTGTAGGAGGAGCAGCCGTCCTTTACCTAATCTGTGAGGAGCTGCTGACATCTGACAGCCTCTCTGTTCCCGGTATAGGAGTACCTGTCCTTTACCTAATCTGTGATGGAGCTGGTGTCATCTGACAGCCTCTCTGTTCCCGGTGTAGGAGGAGCAGCCGTCCTTCGCATCATTGTGCTGCCTGTAGGTGCTGTGGGCATCGGGATGAGCTCCCTTAGATTGGGGCGACGGCCGCTCCCCGGTCACATGTTTCAGCATAGTCCTCCCTATGATGCTGTCGATGCTGTGGGTATCGGGATGAGCTCCGTTAGATTGGGGAGACGGCTGTTCCCTGGTCACACGCTTCAGCATAGTCCTCCCTATGATGCTGTAGATGCTGTGGGTATCGGGATGAGCTCCCTTAGATTGGGGCGACGGCCGCTCCCCGGTCACACGTTTCCTCATAGTCCTCACTATGATGCTGTATATGCTGTGATGCTGTGGGTATCGGGATGAGCTCCGTTAGATTGGGGAGACGGCTGTTCCCTGGTCACATGCTTCAGCATAGTCCTCCCTATGATGCTGTAGATGCTGTGGACATCGGATGAGCTCCATTAGATTGGGGAGACGGCTGTTCCCCGGTCACATGTTTCAGCATAGTCCTCCCTATGATGCTGTAGACGCTGTGGGCATCGGGTTGAGCTCCCTTAGATTCAGGCGACGGCTGCTCCCCGGTCACACGTTTCCGCATAGTCCTCCCTATGATGCTGTAGATGCTGTGATGCTGTGGGTATCGGGATGAGCTCCGTTAGATTGGGGAGACGGCTGTTCCCTGGTCACACGCTTCAGCATAGTCCTCCCTATGATGCTGTAGATGCTGTGGACATCGGGATGAGCTCCATTAGATTGGGGAGACGGCTGTTCCCCGGTCACATGTTTCAGCATAGTCCTCCCTATGATGCTGTGGGCATCGGGTTGAGCTCACTTAGATTGGGGAGATGGCTGCTCCTTGGTCACACGCTTCAGCATAGTCCTCCCTATGATGCTGTAGACGCTGTGGGCATCGGGTTGAGCTCCCTTAGATTCAGGCGACGGCTGCTCCCCGGTCACACGTTTCAGCATAGTCCTCCCTATGATGCTGTGGGCATCGGGATGAGCTCCCTTAGATTGAGGAGGCGGCCGCTCCTTGGTCACATGTTTCAGCATAGTCCTCCCTATGATGCTGTCGATGCTGTGGGAATCAGGATGAGCTCCCTTAGATTGGGGAGATGGCTGCTCCTTGGTCACACGCTTCAGCATAGTCCTCCCTATGATGCTGTAGATGCTGTGGGAATCGGGATGAGCTCCCTTAGATTGGGGAGGCGGCAGCTCCTTGGTCACACGCTTCAGCATAGTCCTCCCTATGATGCTGTAGACGCTGTGGGCATCGGAATGAGCTCCCTTAGACTGGGGAGACGGCCGCTCCCCGGTCACACGCTTCAGCATAGTCCTCCCTATGATGCTGTGGGCCTCGGGATGAGCTCCCTTAGATTGGGGAGGCGGCAGCTCCCCGGTCCCATGCTTCAGCATAGTCCTCCCTATGATGCTGTAGATGCTGTGGGCATCGGGATGAGCTCCCTTAGATTGGGGAGACGGCTGCTCCTTGGTCACACGTTTCAGCATAGTCCTCCCTATGATGCTGTAGATGCTGTGGGCATCGGGATGAGCTCCCTTAGATTGGGGAGACGGCTGCTCCTTGGTCACACGCTTCAGCATAGTCCTCCCTATGACAACACTTCTCCCCGTGTCTATAAATCCTTCTCCAGTCTTTGCGCTCCTGTAACCTCAGTTTCTGCCGCAGTCAGGATTTATTACGGCACGCCGAACTTTCCTTTGGCCCCTGCGGCACTTTGCCGGCCCAGAGCATATGTGCGCTCCTGAGAGCCGCAGATGGAGCATGTGTCACCTGTGGAGTCGTTGGAAGTCGCCATAAATCAAGCAGTAAGCAATGCAGTCCGCGGGTCTGGGTGGACCCATCACTCCGCATGTATTGCACAACTAGATCAATCCATTTAGAATTGACGGAGGACTCCTTTAATGACCACGGCAGACAGGATACAGTACAAATCCTTCAACCTGACACCGAGCGGGTGGGAAATACTGCTAATAAAGCATGCAAAGCAATATTCCCATGCGGCCCTGTAGATAGAACATGTCAATAAGCCGGCGGGTTAGAAATTCCTAAAGTAGAAAATCCGTGATGTATAGACTACAGCTCGGATTTTGTATTGAGGTCTATTGGGACTGGGTTATAGTCGGATTGTTGCCGAATACTGATTCCAAATCCGCGTCAAAAACTCATCTGAAAAGTTCTTCAAAAGCTCCTTTTCATGCAAAGTTTTGGATGAGGTTTTCTTTCTGAAACGCCCATACAAATCAATAGCCAGGTCAAAATGTGTCGAAAAATGCACCTACAACCGTGCTGCATTTTTGGACGAAGTTTTGACATTCTCCATTGCAAACACTTCAAGAATTGACACGATGCTTTTTTCAGCGGCCAAAGAAGCGCAGAAAACGCGTGGGGAAAAACCTTGTGTGTAAACTACTGCGCTGTTTTTCATAGGAATCGATGAATATGAACTGGGGGTGTTTTGGAGGCTTTTTTGGCACCGGTTTGGAAGTGGCCTTGGGAACGTGCCCTAAATGCTCTGGACTGGCCCCACAAGTGGTCGTAGACCCTATGGATGGTCCCACAAGTGGTCGTAGACCCTATGGATGGTCCCACAAGTGGCCGTAGACCCTATGGATGGTCCCTCAAGTGGCCGTAGACCCTATGGGTGGTCCCTCAAGTGGTCGTAGACCCTATGGTTGGTCCCTCAAGTGGTCGGAGACACGATGGATGGTCCCTCAAGTGGTCGTAGACCCTATGGATGGTCCCACATGTGGTCGTAGACCCTATGGATGGTCCCTCAAGTGGTCGTAGACCCTATGGGTGGTCCCTCAAGTGGTCGTAGACCCTATGGATGGTCCCACAAGTGGCCGTAGACCCTATGGATGGTCCCACAAGTGGTCGTAGACCCTATGGATGGTCCCACAAGTGGTCGTAGACCCTATGGATGGTCCCTCAAGTGGTCGTAGACCCTATGGTTGGTCCCTCAAGTGGTCGTAGACCCTATGGATGGTCCCTCAAGTGGTCGTAGACCCTATGGGTGGTCCCACAAGTGGTCGTAGACCCTATGGGTGGTCCCACAAGTGGTCGTAGACCCTATGGGTGGTCCCACAAGTGGTCGTAGACCCTATGGGTGGTCCCACAAGTGGCCGTGGACCCTGTGGGTGGTCCCACAAGTGGCCGTGGACCCTGTGGGTGGTCCCACAAGTGGCCGTGGACCCTGTGGGTGGTCCCACAAGTGGTCATCCTGGATTAGTGCAATCGGTAGATACCAGATACTGACACACTGACTTCCCTGGTGTCTGTAGAGCTGTAAATGTTGGGGACCACAGCCCCCAGGATGCTCTGGACCCTTCTGAAACACCCCAAGTGTGGTCATTCTGGATTACTGGAATCGGTAGATACCCAAATACTAATACATTGACTTTTTTGAGGTCCAGACCAATCTGTAGAGCTGTAAATGCTGGCACCCCAGGATCGCCATGGACCCTCTCTGAGGACCTGCATGTTGTCATCCTGGACTATCAATAGATGACTAAATACCATCTGCCGAGCTGTAAATGCTGTGGACCGTCACCCCCAGAGAAGCGCTGGACCTTTTGGGTGGTCCCATGTGTGTTGATCCTTGATTACTGGAGTCCATAGATGCCCAGATGCAGACACACTGACTGCCCTGGTGTCCAGACCAGTCTGTAGACCTAGGAATGCTGTGGACCCTTTGGAAGGTCCCATGTGTGGTCATCCTGAATTACTGGGATCAGTCTGTACCCAGATGCTGATGCATTGACTTCCCTGGTGTCCAGGCCAATCTGTAGAGCTGTATGCTGTGGACCACGGCCCCTCCAGGGATGTCATGGACCCTCTCTGAGGTCCCACGCGTGGTCGTCCTAGATACCTGGATACTGGCACATTGACCTCAGTAGAGCTGTAACTGGTGGGACACCGCCCCTCTAGGATGTCATGGACCATCTCTGAGGTCCCACATGTGGTCGTCCTAGATACCCAGATACTGACGCATGGATTTCAGTAGAGCTGTAACTGATGGGGACCACCGCCCACACGAATGCTGTAGACCCTCTGGATGGTCCAATGAGTGATCATCCTGGGTTACTGGAGTC
This sequence comes from Phyllomedusa bahiana, assembly GCA_025379985.1. Lineage (NCBI taxonomy): Eukaryota > Metazoa > Chordata > Amphibia > Anura > Hylidae > Phyllomedusa > Phyllomedusa bahiana. Next base: position 110,725 of record JAODAL010007912.1, on the reverse strand, counting down.
AACAGATACATCAACTCCCCTGATGTCCAGACCAATCAGTAGACCTATGTATGCTGTGGACCGGCCCACCAGGGAAGCGGTGGACCATCTAGAAGATCCCACATGTGGTCGTCCTGGATCACTGGAATCACTAGATACTCGAATACAGGCGCATGGTCTTCACTGGTGCCCAGAGCAGTCTGCAGTCCTATAGATGCTGGTTACCACGACCCCTCCAGGGATGTCATGAACCCTCTCTGAGGTCTCATGTGTGGTCAACCTAGATACCCGAATACTGGCACATTGACTTGAGTAGAGCTGTAACTGCTGGGGACCGCCACCCCGCTGGGGTGTCATGGACCCTCTCTGAGCTGCGAGTGATTACTGCTGCCCTCTAGGATGTGGTGGACCTTATGGGATGTGCTACATGTGACCATCCTAGATTACTGGATCCCGTAGGTACCTAGACACTGATAACATAACTTCCTTGGTGTCCAATCTGTAGACCCAGGAATGCTGTGGATCACCGCCCACACGAGTGCTGTGGACCCTCTGGTCCCATGTGTGGTCCTCCTAGGTACCCAGACACTGACACATTGACTTCAGTTTTGCTGTAACTGCTGGGGACCGCCACCCCCTGGGGTGTCATGGACCATCTCCGAGGTCTCACGTGTGGTTGTCCTAGATACGGGATGCTGTGGATCACCGCCCACACAAATACTGTAGACCCTCTGGTCCCACTTGTGGTCCTAGATACCCAGATACTGACACGTTGCCTGGTCCCTCTTCGGTTGCGCTTCGGAGCAGGCGGTTGTTGTCTCGTCTGTGCTGATCTTGCATTTATTTGCCGGGTTACCCTGGGACCTGTTATAGAAATGGTTTCAGAAATTTGGAGACCTAATCAGTCTGTATGATGGATGAGCCTGATGAAGCCTTGCAGGGCCTCCTCTCACCACCGAAGCCCCTAATTAGCACCTGCGAGAGACCCGCCGCGTCCACTCCTGTTCTGTAAAAGTGGAACGCGGTGCAATACGTCTGCTGCTGAAAGTATGAGATCGCCGGCGCTATGTGCAGCTCTGAAGTATAAGGGTGTGTTCACACGGCGTATAGGGTCACGTACCTGTGCGCGACGCAGGACGTCTGCTGCTGAAAGTATGAGAGCGCCAGCGCTATGGTGCTGCCACCTATCACTTTTTTTCCCCGCCGTGTACTCGCCCATAAGAAGTGACATGTCCCTCCTTTTTACGGGCGCACAGTACACATCGGGGAATGCGGCGGGTTATCATAGCACTCACTGGGTGCTATGATTTTACTGTATTTGCAGAGCCTACTTCGGGTGGATTGCAGCACAATTAAGCGCCGATGTACACCCCGCAAATATGTTGTGTGAACATACCCCAAGATGTAAAAACCATTCCCTGATAAACTATTATTATATCGTACCTGCTACACTAACATACAGTAACATCACCAGCAGAATAGCGAGCACAGCTCTGGAGGATAATACAGGATGTAACTCAGGATCATTACAGGATAAGTAATGTATGTACACAGTGACTGCACCAGCAGAATAGTGAGTGCAGCTCTGGAGGATATTACAGGATGTAACTCAGGATCAGTACAGGATAAGTAATGTATGTACAGTGACTGCACCAGCAGAATAGTGAGCGCAGCTCTGGAGGATAATACAGGATATAACTCAGGATCAGTACAGGATAAGTAATGTATGTATAGTGACTGCACCAGCAGAATAGTGAGTGCAGCTCTGGAGGATAATACAGGATGTAACTCAGGATCAGTACAGGATAAGTAATGTATGTACACAGTGACTGCACCAGCAGAATAGTGAGTGCAGCTCTGGAGGATAATACATTACTTATCCTGTACTGATCCTGAGTTACATCCTGTATGTACACAGTGACTGCACCAGCAGAATAGTGAGTGCAGCTCTGGAGTATAATACAGGATGTAACTCAGGATCAGTACAGGATAAGTAATGTATGTGCACAGTGACTGCACCAGCAGAATAGTGAGCGCAGCTCTGGAGTATAATACAGGATGTAACTCAGGATCAGTACAGGATAAGTAATGTATGTACACAGTGACTGCACCAGCAGAATAGTGAGTACAGCTCTGGAGGATAATACAGGATGTAACTCAGGATCAGTACAGGATAAGTAATATATGTACACAGTGACTGCACCAGCAGAATAGTGCGTGCAGCTCTGGAGTATAATACAGATGTAACTCAGGATCAGTACAGGATAAGTAATGTATGTACACAGTGACTGCACCAGCAGAATAGTGAGCGCAGCTCTGGAGGATAATACAGGATGTAACTCAGGATCAGTACAGGGTAAATAATGTATGTACACAGTGACTGCACCAGCAGAATAGTGAGTGCAGCTCTGGAGGATAATACAGGATGTAACTCAGGATCAGTACAGGATAAGTAATGTATGTACACAGTGACTGCACCAGCAGAATAGTGAGCGCAGCTCTGGAGGATAATACAGGATGTAACTCAGGATCAGTACAGGATAAGTAATGTATGTACACAGTGACTGCACCAGCAGAATAGTGAGCGCAGCTCTGGAGGATAATACAGGATGTAACTCAGGATCAGTACAGGATAAGTAATGTATGTACAGTGACTGCACCAGCAGAATAGTGAGCGCAGCTCTGGAGGATAATACAGGATGTAACTCAGGATCAGTACAGGATAAGTAATGTATGTACACAGTGACTGCACCAGCAGAATAGTGAGTGCAGCTCTGGAGGATAATACAGGATGTAACTCAGGATCAGTACAGGATAAGTAATGTAATGTACACAGTGACTGCACCAGCAGAATAGTGAGCGCAGCTCTGGAGTATAATACAAGGTAAGTAATAGAGCTGTCACTGCTCGGCTTTGTATGTAGATTAATTCTGTGTCAGAGGTGACCTACACATTGATGTGAATGTGAAAAGGTTATCCGCATTCATTACACAAACACAGAATTTTGGAGGGTGTAATTCTTCACCCCCTGGCATTAGTATTTGGTGCCGCGTCTCTGGCAGCGATGTCAGGCTGGAGGCTGTTTATAGGTCTCTCTCTGCTCGGCGGATGTGGACGCTGCATTTTTCCCCCCATTCTTCAGCCTCTGTCAAGTTGTCTGGGGATTACGAGAGCACAGATATTTTCAAGGCGCTTTTTTTTTTTTTTGTTTCAAAGGTGAACCTACCCTTTAAGCGTCTATTCCAGGAGGCCCCATATATCGCAGCCCCAGATGCAGCTCTGCTTAGCAAGGACGATCACAAGCTTTATTATATATAATATGTTTTTCATCCGTCCTCTCCCAGTGCCATGTGCTGCAAGACAACCTGGAACGCTTATAGCTCACCACTGTTCATCCAGAGCTTCCTTATTCATGAATAGAATGCGGGATTCACAGTGAAGACTGACACTTAGAGCCGCAGCAAAGAGGACTTGGAAATTAATTCTACATAGTGCACAGTCCAGGTCTATAAAGAGTTGCTTGACCACCCTTGCAGGTTATGGCGGCCATCTGCTGGTGGGAAATCAAGATGGCTGAAAAGGATACTGACAAAGGGGATGTGTCATATCACAAATATATTCCAATGGTTCCATGGGAATTGAGCTGGGACTCTGCAGCGCCCCCTAGAGTAGTGTTCCTCAGTTCAAACCTGACTCACTGAGCCTTGCAATGTGAATGGGATTAATGCCAACCAGATATTCATCTGCAGATAACAGTTATGGGGTGTTTTCCCCTCATCACTGCAGAGTAGATACCGGGTGAGAGGCTTTGGGGTAGCTCAAAAGGGGTAGCATTCCTCATTAGTTGTGTGGAGACTTGTACACCATCCATCGCTCCACTGAAATGTAGATTTATACTGAAAGGCTTATGCAAAATGAGTTAGGACTCTCTGGTTGCGCCACCTATAGGATGCAGCGTTCCTCAAGTCACATTCAACTCACTGAGCATTGCACTGTTAATGGGATTAGTGCCAAACCATATACTCATCTGCAGACAGCTATTTTGGGGTGCTGCTCGTCATCAGTGCAGAGTAGAATACGGTTAGACTGAGACTCGAGAAGAGGTAACGTCTCTTATTACGGAGAGGCACCAGGAAGGTGTTAGGGAATAAATACACCAGTCGTCGTTCCATTGAAATGTAAATATTTTCCAAAAGGCTCAAGGGAAATAAGCTAGGATGTAGCGTTCCTCAATTCACATCTGACTCACTGAGCCTTGCCGTGTGAATGGGATTAATGTCAAACCAGATACTCATCTGCCGACAGCCGTTTCCTGGTTTTTGTCCCTCAGTAGATGAATATATGGTTTGTTCTAGTCCCATTCACATTGCAAGGCTCAGTGATTTGGATGGGGATTTGAATATTTTAAAAAGGCCCCAAGGGGAAAAACGACCCTTTAACTTGAAAAGACTCAGGGAGGGTTTCCCTTTCCCAAATTTAAAGGGCACAAAAGCCCTAGTTTAATTTTCCCATGAACCTTTTAGACTATATTCAGTTTACATTCGGCTCAGTGAGCCTTGCAATGTGTATGGGATTTAATAAAACCCGATGCTCATTTTGCGGGGGCCTTAAGTCGGATGTGACTTGAGAAAAACCCGTTTTTTTAAATTAGGAGTTGCTCAGGGAGATTTTGGGATTATAAGTACATTCAATTGGGGTAACCCTTTTGCAATGGTGGGTTTTTTAAATTAAAACCCTGTTTATCATCTGACAGGCTCATTGAGTTGAATGTGATTTGAGGGACATTTGCGGGCACTTCCAAATTTGATTTTACATTGCAAGGTTTCAAAGTTTAAATGTGACTTAGATATAGTCTAAAAGGCTCATGGGAAATGAGCTAGGACTCTTTATCTATTAGTAGTTGCTGCAGAGTCCTGACTCATTTCCCATGAGCCTTTTAGACTATATCCAAGTTACATACAACTTAATAAGCCTTGCAATGTGTGTGGGATTAATACTAACCAGATACTCTTTGGGCATGGGGTTTCAATGGGGGTAAAAGGTTGTCTTGGGGGGAACAATACATTAGTGGGAGGGCTGCAGAGCCCCAAACTTTTTCCCCATGAGCCTTTTAGACTAAACCAAAGGTCTTATAAAATTTAAATTTAGCCTTGCAAAGTGATGGGATAATACAAACCGGGATACTAAATTCCCATAGTTCTTGAGTTAAAATTTTTGGGATTGAGGGAAAAAATTCTTTCTATTTGGAGTTGCTCCCAGAGTCCTTATTTTTTTCCCCCATGAGCCTTTTAGCCTTTCCCAAGGTCTCGTTGACTCACTGACCCATTGCATTGTGATGGGATAAATTAATAGCAAGATACTCCTTGAAATAGGTTTTTGGTTGAATGGGATTTGATGGAGAAACAAAATTAGTAGGGGGCGCTGCAAAAGGCCCTAATTTTTCCCCATGGGGCCTTTTGGGATATACCAAGCCCAATTAATCTTGGAAACCCTTGCAATGTGCTTGGGATTAATCCCAAACGGGATACTCATCTCCCACAGGCTAATTGCCGAATGTGTTTTGAGGGACGTGCAGGCCTCCAAAATAGATGTCCCTTTTGAAGGCTTCCTTAGTTAAATGGGGTTTAGATATAGTCAAAAAGGCCCCTGGGAAATGGCTAAAAACCTCAAGGGACCACCTTTTTGGATGTGCATTTTAAATTAAAAATTTTAAACTCGCTTATCCTAGCAATGTGAATGGGATTACAGCCATCCAGATACTCATCTGCAGATAGCTGTTTCCTGGGGGGTTTGCCCCTCCTTTAAAGATGAATATTGGTTGGTTCTAGCCCTTTTCACTTTGAAAAGGCTCAGTGATTTGTTGTGCCTTAAATATTAGTTAAAAGGTTTTGGGAAATGAGCCTTTTATATTGCAAGACTCGGTGACAATACATCCAATAGGAGGCACGGAAGAATCCTAGCTCATTTCCCATGAGCATTTTAGACTATATCCAAGTCACATACAACTTGAAATTGTGGTGGGGTTTTAATACAAACCCCAAAACTCCTTACTTAGGTCATTGAGTGTATGGTCTTGGGGGAAAAATACATATAATGGGGGGCCCTGAGAGCCCTAGTAAATTTTCTGGCCTTTTGGGCGTTTTTCAAATTTTGCTTTTCGATAACTGAGGCTTGTACTGTGAATGGGGTTAATACTAACCTGATACTCATCTGCAAAAGGCCCCTTCCATGCAGTAGGGTTTGCACCCGGGGCCCTAGCTCTTTCCCAAAAGGGCCCTTTAAAAAATTATTTTTAAATTTAGTGGAGAACTTATGGTTTAAAAGGCTCCAACACCTTCTGCGGGCCTTCCTTTTTTGCACTTTTCCCCTTTTTTGGAGTAGGGCCTAGAGCCTCTCCCCCCACCCACCAGTACCTGAACTGATGGGGGCAACACCGAAACAGCTGCTGGGGATGATTCGGGTTTGGTATTAATCCCATTCACTTTTGTGGGGGCCAATGATGTGAACGGTTTAATTTGACCTAGTCCCTGTTTTTTTTGCCTCACTTTCTGGTCTCCTCCACCATTGCCCACAATGGTGCCACCGAAAGGGAGTGAGGAACAGTGTTGACAACAGCGTAGTCCCCCCTTTAAATATTAGCTAGCGGTGGCGCTGAGCCCAGGCGATGTTTTCTAGCTCCTTTGGGTGCGGGTTTTTGCCCTTAAGTTTTCTGGGCCCTTTTGATCCCATAAGGGAGGGGGTTTCAAAATCGATCTTTTTTTCCAAATTGCGGCCCCGCGTACTTTCCCAGTAAAAAGGGGTCATCTGGTTAAACGAATGGCGAAGAGTGTCACAAAGCGGCGACTTAAAAGCAGCCGTGCCTCTGTGTCGCCGTGCTGGAGCGGGGCGGGAAGCAAAAAAAACGTCCCCCGCGGGGGGGTTTTTTAATGATTCCCGGCTCCGCCCCTTCCCAGGGTTTTAGACACTTTTAATGAACGGAGGAACGTGCCGCTCCCCGAAAACAAATGCGGCGACAGCCCCACACACAAGGCGGGAAGTGGGCTACAGAAATATGTGCACCGCCGCCCGCAGGAGTCACAGCTCTGATTAGTTTTTAAAATTTTTAAAGAAAAAAACACGTTAAATATAAGGTCCCCTTTGATACCCCACAATCCTTGGGGGGAAAATCACCCGAAATACTTTTAATGGGGTTTGTCCTGCATAAACTTTTCTATTCTTATAGTAGTTATATTTTTGGGTACTTTTGGACCCATTTTAGTATAGTAGTTATATTTTTGTACTTTGGAAAGGCCCAGAAATTTTTGTATTTATTTCTTGTACATAGGAGCAGTATTATGGGAGTTTATATTCTTTGAAATTGGGGGCAGTATTATTTAGTTTTATTCTTGTACATAGGAGCAGTATTAAAAGTATTTTTTTTTATTTTTTGTACATAGGGGGCGGGTATTATAGTAGTTTTTTTCTTGAAACATAGGAGCAGTATTTAGTAGTTATTTTTCTTGTACATAGGACAGTATTGTATTTGTTATATTCTTGTAATGGGGCACCCATTATATTTGTTAAAATTCTTGTACTTTGGGGCCCAGCATTATATTTGTTTTATTCTTGTCCCTAGGGGGGCCTTTTATGTGGGTTTTTATTTTGTACTTAGGAGAGCGAATTATAGTAGTATATTCTTTACATGGGGGGCAGTATTATAGTAGTTATATTCTTGAAATGGGGACAGTATTTTTTGAGTTTTTTTTCTTGTACTAGGGGGGGAAAGTATTTTTGTAGTTATATTCTTGTACATAGGGGGCACAAAAATTATAGTGTTATTTTCCCCTTTGGGTACATAGGAGGCAGTATTATAGTAGCTATTTCTTGTACTTTGGGGGCCAAGTTTTTATGTAGTTAAAATTTGTTGTACATGGGAAAGCAGTTTTTAAAGTGTTATTTCTTTTTTACTTTGTGACAGTATTATCGTAGTTATTTTCTTTTGTACATGGGAGCAGTATTTTAGTAGTTATTTTTCTTTGTACCTTTAAGGGGCAGTATTATGGGAAAGTTTATTCTTGTACATGGGGGGAAGTATTATAGCAGATATATTTTTGGGGTACTGGGGAAGCAGTATTATAGTATTTTTATATTCTTGTAGTTTGGAGCGTTTTTGTTTTTTATATTTTGTACATGGGGGCAGTATTATAGTAGTTATATTCTTTTTACATGGGGGGGCCCAGTAGTTTAGTAGTATATTCTTGTACATAGGGGCAGTTTTTATTGTAGTTATATTTTGTACAAAGAGTGGCAGAAATTAAATTGTAGTTAATTCTTGTACAGGGGGGAAGCAGTTTTTTTGTAGTTATATTCTTGTACATAGAGACCCGTTTTTATTAGTTATATTCTTGTTACATAGGGGGGCAGTATTTATTTGTTATATTCTTTTTACTAGGGCAGTTTTGTAGTAGTTATTTTCTTTTACTGGGGGCCCGGGCATTTTAAAAGTTATATTCTTGTAATGGGGGGCAGCATTTTTGTAGTTATATTCTTGTACTTTGGGGGCCCGTTTTATAGTAGTTATATTCTTTTTAAATAGGGAGGGGCAGTTTTATAGTAGCTTTATTTTTGTACATAGGGGGCAGTTTATAGTAGTTATATTTTGTCATAGGGGCAGTTTTTATGTGTTTTTTTTTAATTTTTCCCGTTTGGGGGCAGTATTATTTTTGTTTTTTTTCTTGTTACTTAGGGGGCCTTTTATATTTAGTTTAATTATTTTTACATAGGAGGCAGTATTATAGTAGCTATATTTTGTACTTTAGGGGGGAAAGTATTATGGGTATTTATATTTTTTTGTCCATGGAGCAGTATTTAGTAGTTATTTTTTGTAATGAGACAGTTTTTTTCGTAGTTTATTCATGTACTAGGACAGTATTATATTTGTTATATTCTTGTACATAGGGGCAGTATTATAGCAGTTATATTTTTTTACATAGGGGGAAAGTATTATAGAAAGTTATATTCTTGTCATAGGGCAGTATTTTATTTTTTTTATTTTTCTTGTAGATGGGAGCTTTATTATAGTAGTTAAAATTCGGGTACATGGGGCCCAGTATTTAGTATTTAAATTTTTCTTGTACATGGGGGCGGGTATGATATTTGTTATATTTTTTTTTCCTTTGGAGCAGTATTAAAGTATTTATATTCTTGTACATAAGATTTAAAAAAGTTTCCCTATTTTCTTTTTAAAAGGAAAAAAAGGGAAAGACTTAAAAGAGGGGCAAATAAACAGCGCTGCAGACAAAAGAATGGAAAAGGACACTAGGAGCTAGCCACATAAATGTGTCTTTTTATTGTCCAAAATAAAAAACAAAAAAGAAATTGGGAAAAAGCGTTTAAGAGGTATTCCCTCGCTTCCTCGTTGCACATGAGGAAGCGAGGGAAAATACCCCCGTTTTAAAAGCGTTTTGCATTTTTTTATTTGATTTTATTTTGGACAATAAAAAGACACATTTTTTGTGGTAGCTGCCTAGTGTTTTTGTTTTCTTTTTGTCTGCAGCGCTGTTTTTATTGCCCATCTTTTTAAATTTCCTTTTTTTCTTGAAAAAAGTAAAATTGGGAATTCTTTTTAAATCTATTTGTTCCGGGGACCCGTGAATTCCCGTGGAGGGTTTTACCGCTGAAATCGGTTTGGAAAGGCAGCTCGACATGATCCCCCGGGGGATCGTTAAAAAATGTTTAAATGTTAAAGAGGTTTTTGCCATTTCCAGGCCCCAAAATTTTCAGAGGTGGGGAGACTAAAAAACACCATAACTTCTACATTGTTAAAAATTTTTTTCCCCCACGGAGGGGGTTGCCTTTTTCTTGCTTTATTTTTTTAAATTGCGGGACTTGTTTTACTTTTTTTGTAAAATAGGGGGCAGTTTTAAAGTAATTTTTATTCTTGTAATTGGGGGCAGTTTTATAGTTGTTATTTCTTTTTTACATAGGGGGCAGTTTTTAAATTTGTTATATTCTTGTTCATAGGGGGCAGTATTATAGTAGTTTTATTTTGTATTTAGGGGGAAATATTATAGTAGTTATATTCTTGTATAAAAAGGGGCCCGTTTTATAATAGTTATATTCTTGGTTTTTTTAGGGGCAGTATTATTTGTAGTTATATTTTTGTACATTAGGGGCAGTAAATTTTAGTAGTTATATTCTTTTTAATAGGAGCAAGGGATTATAGTAGTTATATTCTTTTTTTACATAGGGGGGAGTATTATTGTATTTTTATTCTTGTACATTGGGGCAGTATTATAGTAGTTATATTTTGTAAAAGGGGGAGTTTTATAGAGTTATATTCTTGTTTTCATAGGGGCAGTATTATAGTGATTATTCTTGTTTCATAGGAGCAGTTTTTATAGTAGTTTTATTTTGTTTCATAGGGACGTATTATAGTTTGTTATATTTTGTACATAGGGGGAGTATTATGTGTTATATTTTTGGGACATAGGGAGCCCGTATTATGTTTTGGGTTTTATTCTTGTACATAGAGGGGCAAATATTATGTAGTTAGATTTTTTTAATAGAGGGCGTATTATAGTAGTTTGATTCTTGTACATAGAGGGCAGTTTTTATAGTAGTTGATTCTTTTTACATGAGGGCAGTATTATAGTAGTTAGTTTTTTTGTACATTTGGGGGGGAAATTTATAGTAGTTATATTTTTTTTGTAATAGGAGTTTGTATTTTAGTAGTTTTATTTTGTAATAGTGCAGTATTAAAGTATTTTTTTTATAGAAACTTTTCCCTTCAGGGTGTTAAAAAGATTTTTGTAACTATATTAAATTTTCCCCTTTCCCCTTTCGGCCAGGAAGCCAGTTTTCGCCCCGTTGGAGCAGTTCCAGTTTCCCCCAAAAACCAGTGACGGGGGGCGGAAAAAATAACCCCGGGGTTTTTACAGGTCCTGCTGACCAGTCCCAAAAGGGAAAACGCCGTTTTTCCTACGGTACATCGGCCCACGCTTTGACCCCCCCCCTTTTGTTAGGACTGGAGCTCCGTTCTGCCAAGGGAAAGAACGACGGATCCGTCGGAGAGAAAAAAGGGTTTTTCACTGAAGCCCAAAACCCCGGCCCCCTGGTCAGACCGGGGTTAGGGACCCACCCGAGGGATTTAAGGATCCCAAAAAGTGGATGAGAAACTGTGACCCTTTACCCTCAGTGATGAAAAGATGGAAATTTTGGGGGGGGAACTTGGTTTTTTTTGGGCTTATTGAAGTGTGGCCCCCCTTGGGTCTTTTTGTTGTCTGATTTCTGGTTTTCAGCTTTTACTTTTTTGGTTTGTTTTGACAAATGTATGCCCCCCCCTCCCCCCATCCCTCCGCCCATCTCCCCTCGCCCGGGGTAACAAGCCGGTCACCGGGTTTCTCTTCAAATGAAGCAGGTAGGTTGGTGGAGAGGGGTTCCCCATTGGGACGCGACGATCATTTGAGGACGTATCTTATTGAACAACTTGTCTATTGCTTTACTCTGGTCTATAGGGAATTTGGGGGTGGGGGGGGGTTAAAGCAACCCGCCAAAATTTTTACTTCCCCTTTTGGGGGGGGGGGAAAGTCATTGTGGTTCCCGTGTTCATCGGGAAACGTGAATGTTAAAGCCGTCAAAGTGTCCCACTTTTTACTTCCCAAAGGGGGGGCCACTGTTTGGTGGTGGCAGCCTGTGACAACCTCAAAAACTCCCAGAATGCAGTAGGCTAAAGCACTTAGTTATGCAGTTGGAGTATAAAAAAGTTGGAGGTCCTATTTTCTACTTTTAATTTGGGAAGGGGGAAAGGGCCCAGGTGTTGGGATGGGGGGCCCCTGATCAGTGCCCATTGGGGGGGCCCCAGTCGGGGGAAAATTTTTAATGGCAAATGCAGCAGAATTTCTTTCACAATTTGGGCCTTTAAAATTTCTGTTGGAAAAAATTTGGGGGTTGCCTTGCATTATTCTATGTATTTTTTGGGGCCGTTTATAGGGGCACTTGGGGGCCCCATCCAGCAAAAAAACGATGTGGATTTGTCGGAAAAAAAGGGGGGGCTTAGCATTTCAATTTCCCTTTCAGCGGTAGTTTGGCCCAAAAGTTTGGGTTTCAAAATTTTAGCATAAGGTTAAATCAAGGGGGGGGGGAAAAAATAGCCCCCATAGTCTAAACTTGGCCCCCGGGTTTTTCAAACACCGTTTATACAAAGTGGCGCAATTTCAAGATTTTCCCAGTCTAAGTTTGCGCTAAGAGGGACGTGTATGAAAAAAGGGCTTGGTCTTTAAAAATTTCCTTGTTTTTCCCCCCCCCCAACCAATTCCGGGGGGGCCCTTTTTATTTTTTCAGGGGGACTATATGAAAAGGAAAGGGGCGGGCTCTGATCGGTTGCTATGGACAACAGGGAACGTCTTAAACCAAGACCATTTTCATACATGACCCCAAAGTGTTAGACAGTGTTAATAGAACTGCCCCAGTGTGTTCCCAGTTGATTGGCCGACACCGATCGGATCATTTGAGCTATACTGGGAATCCGTTTAGGGGGTTTGTCGCACTTCATACGCCATATTGGTAAATTGTGGGCTAATAGAGGGGGTAACCTGTTCAGGATCCTTATCTCTTGGTCCTCGTTATGGAGGACCTGTCCTGTTCTGCATTACACGGATAACCCATAGATATGAATGGGCACAGTGTAATGCTCGGTTTCTCCAGTGGGGGGCACTGCAGAGAAATGAAACGCTAGGTTTTCTGACAGATCCCGGCTGCGTCGGGAGGTTCTCAGGCGTCAGGCTCGTTGTAATCAGCCTGTCAGCATTGAATCCTCCTAATAAGTAGGGATTGTCCAAAACAGAGACACCCACCCCTCCCTCCCACCCAGCCGTCAGGTGGGAAAGGTTCCGTTGTTGTTCAACTCAGAACATTTTATCTTGAGGGGACTATTCCAATTGCAGTATATTTTTGGGAATTGCCACTGATGCCTTGTAGATATTGGTGGTGCGCTCAGCTCCTGTTGGAATCCTCCTGTGGTCCGATCAGGGTAGTAGTAGGGGTCATTACCGGCCTGTGACCTGAGACGAGCAGATTCCACCCATCTCCATAGAATACCTGAGGCAATGCAATCTGAGTTAAAACTTAAAGGTGCTGTTCCCACCAAAGAGTTTGATGGTAGAACGATGGGATACGCCACCAGAGTGTTATAGGTTCGGGTCCCACCTCTAGGAACGGGAATGGCCCCCGATAGTGTCAGCTCAGATATAGGGCCGGTCACACATGCGCACGAGGTCCTGTTCTATGGCAGTTTCCAGTACAGAGGAGCGTAATGTTCGGAGTACTCAGAACTCCCATAGAACAGAATGGAGAACACAGCGCTCCCATGTACTGGGAACTCCCATAGAACAGAATGGAGAACACAGCGCTCCTCTGTACTGGAAACTGCCATAGAACAGAATGGAGAACATAGCGCTCCCCTGTACTGAGAACTCCCATAGAACAGAATGGAGAACACAGCGCTCCCCTGTACTGGGAACTCCCATAGAACAGAATGGAGAACACGGTGCTCCCCTGTACTGGGAACTCCCATAGAACAGAATGGAGGAACACGACGCTCCCCTGTACTGGGAACTCCCATAGAACAGAATGGGAGAACACAGCGCTCCCCTGTACTGGGAAAATCCCATAGAACAGAATGGAGAACACAGCGCTCCCCTGTACTGGGAACTCCCATAGAAACAGAATGGAGAACACAGCGCCTCCCTGTACTGGGAACTCCCATAGAACAGAATGGAGGAAAAACAGCGCTCCCTGTACTAGAACTCCCATAGACAGAATGGCGAACACAGCGCTCCCCTGTATCAAGATCTCCCATAGAACAGAATGGAGAACACAGCGCTCCCCTGTACTGGGAACTCCCGTAGAGACAGAATGAGAGAACACGGTGCTCCCCTGTACTGGGAACTCCCCTAGAACAGAATGGGAGAACACAGCGCTCCCTGTACTGGGAACTCCCATAGAACAGAATGGAGAGACACGCGCTCCCTGTACTGGGAACTCCATAGAACAGGAATGGAGAAACACGCGCTCCCTGTACTGGGACTCCCATAGAACAGAATGGAGAACACGCGCTCCCCTGTACTCAGAACTCCCATAGAACAGAATGGAGAACACAGCGCCCCCTGTACTGGGAACTCCTATAGAACAGAAAGGAGAAAAGACAGCGCTCTCCTGTACTGGGAACTCCCATAGAACAGAATGGAGAACACCGCGCTCCCCTGTACTCAGAACTCCCATAGAACAGAATTGAGAACACAGCGCTCCCCTGTACTGGGGACTCCCATAGAACAGAATGGAGAGTCTTTTGCAGTCCTGACCAGCTCTCCGTTCCGAGCTGACCCTTTCGGGAGCACATACCCGTTCCTAGAGGTGGGACCCGAACCTGTCGGACTATGATGGTGTATCCTATTGTTATACCATATAAAGTGCATTATGTGGACGCCCCCTTTAAGAAATAATCGAGTCTTCTCTAAGCCGACTGCTTTTTTTTTTTCACGTTTTGTTTGTTTACTGCGACAATTTCACACGTTTATGTTGAAAAATTGCCAAAAAGCGTAAGCACTTGGTTCCCGACGCCCCAGGACCCTTCCTGATCACATTCATCTAGAGAGGTTTAGCCTCCTGTCTATAGACCTGCGGTTGCCTGCAGGGAGCGCCCCCTAGTGCTGGCTGGGGGCAGCAGAATTTTATCTTCTATGCAGAGGATCCGCCGCGCCGGTCACTAGAATATGAATGTCGGACGCGCCCTCATTGCCGGCGAGCACTTAGCTGAACTGACGCACTTTTAGCGCTAACGCACTTTTGCTTATGATTCTTATATGGGTTCATAATTTATACTCTGAGGTTTTTTCTTGCAGCAGCTTTCGGGGTGCACTGTGTACAGTCACACATTAGGTTATTGGGCAGTAAAGCTGCAGTCACTTCATAGTGGATTGGGACATTGGGGTGCGAGGTTCGGCTCGTCCTGTGGCCTCCGCTCTCGGCGTCTGGATTTTATCTTCTTCTAATGTTCCCTTTGTCTCTTTTGTAACATTATTTTATAGTATTAAAAGCTAAATACAATGTTCAACACTTTGGGAATGTGTTTGCTTTATCTCGTGCTGATGTTGAGCTACATCCTGAACTCCATTCACATCCAAAGCTGCATTCACGATTTTAGCAATTCTAGTAAAGACATCCCTTAACTGTAGCAGATCTACATTGCCCTGCGCTTGTGTCACAATGAGAGTGCTGATAGTCAAATGTTAGGTCCCACAAGCTATAGCTGCACAGGAAAACAGCAGTTCTGATGCAGCTTTGGATGTGATTGGAGTAAAGCACCAGATTCTCTAAGCTGGTTTGCAGTCAGGACCAGCAGTCCTCAGTGCATTACCACACATCAAGTCATTTCCTGGCCTGATTGTGTTTCGCCATTCCTGTCCTCTACTCCATTCACATCCAAAGCTGCATTCACAATTTTAGCCACCATTCTAGCAAACACACCCCTGAACATTAGCAGGTCTACAACCCTGTGCATGAGAGTGCTTGTAGTACAATGTTGGGTCATTCTGGCTCCAAACACACAGGAAACCAGTAGAATTATGATGCAGCTTTGGATGTGACTGGAGTAAAATGTCTGATTCTCCAAGCTCGTTTACCGTCAGGGCCAGTAATGCAACTTAAAAGGAAGATGTGATGCATCCATGTAATCTTCATCCAAGGAGGCTCCAGTCCTCGCTGCATCACCGCTCATCATTTCCTGGCCTGATTGCGTTTCTCCATTCCTGTCCTCTACTCTATTCACATCCAAAGCTGCATTCACAATTTTAGCCACCATGCTGGCAGAGACACCCCAAACATTAGCAGATATACATCAGCCTGTACTTCTGCTGGTATAAGAGTACTGGTAGTAAAATGTTAGGTCCCACAGGCTGCAACTACACAGAGTTCTGATACAGCTTTGGATGTGATTGGAGTAAAACACATTCTCTGAGCTGGTTTGCAGTTTGGGCCAGAATTCCTCGCTGCATTACCGCTCTCAATTTTCTGACCTGATTGCGTTTCTCCATTCCTGTCCTCTACTCCACTCACATCCAAAGCTGCATCTACAATTTTGGCCACTATGCTAGCAAACACAAACCTGAACTTTAGCAGATCTACATCAGCCTGCACTTGTGCCAGTATGAGAGTGCTGGTAGTAAAATGTTAGCTCCCACAGGCTGCGAGTACACAGGAAACTAGCAGACTTCTGATGCAGCTTTGGCTGTGATTGGAGTAAAACACCTGCTCCTCTGAGCTGGTTTGAAATCTGGGCCAGAAGTCCTCGCTGCATTACCGCTCTTAATTTCCTGGCCTGATTGCGTTTCTCCATTCCTGTCCTCTACTCCACTCCCCTCCAAAGCTGCATCTACAATTTTAGCCACCATGCTAGCAAACACACTCCCTGCACTTTAGCAGATCTACACCGGCCTGCCCTTGTGTCAGCAGGAGAATCCTGATAGTAAAATGTTACAGGCTACTACACAGGAAACCAGTAGAATTCTAATGCAGCTTTGGATGTGACTGGAGTCAAACCTTGATTCTCTGAGCTGCAGTCAGGGCCAGTTATGGACCTAAAAGCCAGATGTGATGCATCAGTGTAATCTTCATCCACGGAGGCTCCGGTCCTCGCTGCATTAACGCTCATCATGTCCTGGCCTGATAGCGGGGGCTGAGATCCTCTAGAACAAGCCCAGACTCATTCGAAAACTTGTAAAAACTAAAGCAAACTATGTTTAATCCACAGGCGACATCTCCTCCCTGCAGAATCCAATCCCCATAACCCAGCTTTCCCAGGATCCGGAAAGGCAAATACCTGATTGGGCAGCCGTACTGAGGGACTGCGGTGCAGATGGACTGATACGCTGTCAGGGCTGTAGAAGAGCTGGACGACGAGCCCTGCGGGAAAGGTAGCGGTGGCCCTATCGGTCATCACCCAGCTTTCCCAGGTACAGATAGGACTTCTTAGCAGCCCTTCACTGGTCCTGTTCAGATGATATGTTCCTGTGTTTACCTTGTTCTCTGTCATCTTGACACCGCCAGACCGTACATCACCGCCATCCCCGCTCCCTGGTGGGAAGAGTGCCGCATTCAGTTGACAAAACCTTTTCTTAACATAGATGACTTTATCCGGATCTCTGCGCTGTTCTGCTGGGAGCTGCTGCTCTTGTTCAAATGGACGTCCTGGAACCGGCGAGAGTCACTCATGTGTCACTGCGTGTTTATAAAGTTATTAAAAAAAAAAAAACACAAAATCAGCGCTCGCCCCGGAGCGGCTCTGCAGGTGCCAATGTTCGGACTTTGCATTTTCTCAACTATTTAGTAGAAAATCTAAATACAAAGTTGATTCATTTAGAAATGGGTTGTCTATGACATCTTCTGCTCCAGTCACATCCAAAGCTGCATCTTTAAAGGGGTTGTCTCACTACAGGGATCACTGCTTTTTATGTTAAAGATCTTGCACAAACAAGTCACTTTGCAATATGTGTCCATTAATAGTGTCTGACCTATTCCTAGATATCCCCTCTTGTATGGGCTGCATCAGCTCCTAAGGTCGCTATAGCTACAGACCTGTTCCATCTCTCCTGATAGGCTGCCAGCACTGGTCACTATAACTACAGACCTGTTCTATCTCTCCTGATAGGCTGCCAGCACTGGTTGCTATAGCTACAGACCTGTTTGATCTCTCCTGATAGGCTGCCAGCGCTGGTCGCTATAACTACAGACCTGTTCTATCTCTCCTGATAGGCTGCCAGCATTGGTCGCTATAGCTACAGACCTGTTCCATCTCTCCTGATAGGCTGCCAGCACTGGTCGCTATAGCTACAAAACTGTTCCATCTCTCCTGATAGGCTGCCAGTGCTGGTCACTATAGCTACAGACCTGTCCATTCTCTCCTGATAGGCTGCCAACACTGGTCACTATAGCTACAGACCTGTTCTCTCTCTCCTGATAGGCTGCCAGCACTGGTTGCTATAGCTACAGACCTGTTTGATCTCTCCTGATAGGCTGTCAGCACTGGTTGCTATAGCTACAGACCTGTCCGATCTCTCCTGATAGGCTGCCAGCACTGGTTGCTATAGCTACAGACCTGGCTTCTACTGCAGCCTAGTGGAAGCCAGTAAACACGCCCCTGAATTCAAAACGAAACCACGAAAACAGAACTAAGGTGAGATGAATCAATGTCGTGAGACAACACCTTTAACTCTGCTGGAAAAAAATAATTTTTCCACATGTTTTTACGTGTGCTATTTTTCACGCTTTTTTCCCCGTAGTTTTAAAGAGTTTTTTAATGCAGTTTTATGCATGTTATTTTTCATGGATTTTTTTAAAATTTGTTTTAGTGTGCGTCTGTTTTCATGTGGTTTTACCTGTTACTACCTCTTTAATCATTTTTTTCCCCATGTGCTAGTTATATGTTTAATTTTTTAAGTGTTTTTCATGTTTTTTTTTAATGCACGTTAGGGCTTGTGTTTTTTCATATAATTTTTACATGTTGTTTTACACTTTTTTTTGTGTGTTTTTACCTGTGTGCCCCCAACTCCCTCATTAGGTGCCTTTTTTCATGTTATTTTTTTGTGGGTTTTCACATTGATTTTTAAGCATTTTTCCATGTTATTTTGTGTTATTTATTTTTTTGCACCTTTCCATGTGCTTTTAAGTTTTCTTTTTTTCGTTTCGTGCCTTGTTTCATGCATTTTTTTTTAATGTTATTTGTCGTGTTTTTTGTGTGCTACATTTTAAGCATATTGTTGTTCTTGCATGTTGTTGTTCATGTGTTTTTTGCACATTATTTTTGTTTTATGCGTTCTTCCATGTTTTTTTATACACACATTTTTCATGCTTTTTCATTTTTCTGTTTTTTTTTTTACACTTTTTCATGTGTTTTAAATATTGATTCCTCCCCCCCCCCCCCCTCGGTACCTGTTTATTATGCACTTTATTCTTCATTTCTTTACACACTTTTTTGTTTTTACCTTTTTTTTCCTCTTTTTGATGCATTTTTTTTTTTTTTTTTTTTGCCGTGACAACTCCATTTTATATCATGTTTTTTGACGCATTACACATCACAATAAGCATAAAATTCCGTGTCAGCTTCATGCACGCAGAGTTTGGTGCCCCTCAGACAGGGAGTAATAGAAGCGGTAACATGGCGGCTATGGAAGCTTTCATCCGGCTTCCGGTTGCCATGGTAACCGTTTGGCACCCTGTGTTCTCATTGGTGGGGGGATCAGAGGGAGGAACGGTTCCTCATCCATGTAGACACAATGGACGTGGCGTCTAAATGGTTAAACAGCAGGGACTGGAGCCAGTTCTGATCTCTGTGGTCAGTGCCGGATGTCGGCTGTAATCATCAGCCCGCACCAGCTGCCTATGGAGACCTGACCGACCACAGGATGCGTCCACACGTCCATTGTCGGTAAGGGAGCTTTCACACAGCGCAGTTTTGGTGCAGTTTTATCTGCTCTCCTATTAACCTGCCTTTATTAGCAGCAGCTTCTTTCACTTCTCTAAACTGTTTGGAAAGTGAAGAATCAATTAGTGTGTTTGTATCCACAAGACGTCACACACAGTCATTGATTACTTGAAACACCTTTCTGAACTATTTAGAGAAGTGAAAGAAGCTGCTGGGAATAAGGGCAGTGTAATTGGAGCGCAGTTAAAATGGCACCAAAACTGCGCTGTGTGAAAGCGGCCTAAGGGGTTACACAGCAACTGTGAGAAAAACAGAGGTAACATTTTCAATCTCATACAGATGAAGAGTACAAACAATGCAGACGCAGTCCTAACCGCAACAGGCAGCAGCGTCAGGGCAGCTGGGGAGTGGACTAGAGGAGTAAACAGTTTGGGCTTATAGGTCTGAAAACCGTCTAGCGGTAAGACCTTGTTGCCCATAGCAACCAATTACAACTCCGCTTTCACTTCATATAGTGCTGTGGAAAATGAAAGCTGGGTTCTGATTTGTTGCTATGAGCTCTGATTGGTGGCTATGGGCTCTGATTGGTGGCTATGGGCTCTGATTGGTTCCTATAAGCTCTGATTGGTTATTATGGGCTGTGATTGGTCGCTATGGATTCTGATTGGTTGCTATGGGCTCTGGTTGCTATGGGTTCTGATTGGTTGTTATGGGCTCTGGTTGCTATAGGCTCTGATTCGTTGATATGGGCTCTGATTGGCTGCTATGGGCTCTGGTTGCTATGTGATCTTGTTGATATGAGCTCTGATTGGTTGCTATGGGCTCTGATTGGTTGCTATGGGCTCTGATTGGTTGCTATGGGCTCTGGTTGCTATGGTCTCTGGTCTCTATGGGCTCTTGTTGATATGAGCGCTGATTGGTTGCTATGAGCGCTGATTGGTTGCTATGGGCTCTGATTGGTTACTATGGTATCTGATTGGTTGTTATGAGCTCTGATTGGTTGTTATGAGTCTCTGGTTGATATGAGCGCTGATTGGTTGCTAGGGGCTCTGGTTGCTATGGGCTCTGATTGGTTGCTATGAGCTCTGATTGGTTGCTATGAGCTCTGATTGGTTGCTAGGCTCTATTGCTGTATTAGCTCTTATTGGCTGCTTTTGGCTCTGTTTGGCTGCTAGTGGCTCTGATTGGTTGCTATTAGCTCTGATTGTTTGATATGGGCTCTGATTGGTTGACATGAGCGCTGATTGGTTGATATGGGCTCTGGTTGCTAGGGGCTCTGATTGGTTGCTAGGGGCTCTGATTGGTTGCTAGGGGCTCTGACCATACATAACGTCCAATGTGTTTCTTTGAGCTGATTGGCTGGTATGGGTCACATGACCAGCTCCCTTAGTTGTTCTCCATGACATATTTGGGGTGCGGGATACACACGGGCTCAGAAAACCACAGGACAATGAGACGAGGCGTCACCGGGTGAGATGTAACCAGTGCAGAGCGTTTATTGATCTCCATGCGTAAACATGTAACACGCAAAAACCATACAAATACAGGAATGGATACAAAATACCTATAGAATGCGACAGTCCTATATATATATATATATATAGTATTGTACATATATTCCAGGTCAGTGTATAATATCCCTGATGTGGGCAGAAATCATGTTGCATAAACTGCTTTATATTCAGCAGATGTCCTCAAGCTTCTGTACAATGGAGACAGTGACAGCGCTGCCCGTCCATCGGCCGCTGGATCCGAGGAGCTGAGACACCGGAGTAATGTGTGTACATGAAGAACTGAGGTAAAAGGGAACGGTTTGGTAACATAGGGGCCTGAGTGTATGGAAGATACATAAAGAGCCTGTCCACAGCATACATACAGAATGACTCTACACAAGAAGGTGTCACTGTGTAACTATATTATATCCTGTATTATCCTCCAGAGCTGCACTCACTATTCTGCTGGTGCAGTCACTGTACATACATTACTTATCGTATGATCCTGAGTTACATCGTATTATACTCTAGAGCTACGTCACTATTTGCGGTGCATCACGGTACATAATTATTACCCTGTTCTGATCTGAGTTACATCCTTATTATACGCAGAGCTGCACTCACTATTCTGCTGGTGCAGTCACTGTACATACATTACTTATCCTGTACTGATCTGGTACATCTGTTTATCC
The DNA here is from genome assembly GCA_025379985.1 of Phyllomedusa bahiana. Taxonomy (NCBI): domain Eukaryota; kingdom Metazoa; phylum Chordata; class Amphibia; order Anura; family Hylidae; genus Phyllomedusa; species Phyllomedusa bahiana. The sequence continues at coordinate 89,105 of JAODAL010007912.1, read as the reverse complement.
TCCAGAGCTGCGCTCACTATTCTGCTGGTGCAGTCACTGTACTACATTCTTATCCTGTACTGATCCTGAGCTCATCCTGTATTATACTCAGAGCTGCGCTCACTATTCTGCTGGTGCAGTCACTGTGTACATACATTACTTATCATGAACTGATCCTGAGTTACATCCTGTATTATACCCCAGAGCTGCACTCACTATTCTGCTGGTGCAGTCACTGTGTACATACATTACTAATCCTGTGCTGATCCTGAGTTACATCCTGTATTATCCTCCAGAGCTGCACTCACTCTTCTGCTGGTGCAGTCATTGTGTACATACATTACTTATCCTGTACTGATCCTGAGTTACATCCTGTATTATTCCTCCAGAGCTGCACTCACTATTCTGCTGGTGCAGTCACTGTGTACATACATTACTTATCCTGTGTTCATCCTGAGTTACATCCTGTATATACAATAACTGCACCAGCAGAATAGTGAGTGCAGCTCTGGAGGATAATACAGGATGTAACTCAGGATCAGTACAGGATAAGTAATGTAAGTAAAAGTGACTGCACCAGCAGAATAGTGAGCGCAGTTCTGGGAGGATAGTACAGGATGTAACTCAGGATCAGTACAGGGTAAGTTATGTATGTACAGTGACTGCACCAGCAGAATAGTGAGTGCAGCTCTGGAGTACATAATCAGTACAGGATAAGTAATGTATGTACAGTGACTGCACCAGCAGAATAGTGAGTGCAGCTCTGGAGTATAATACAGGATGTAACTCAGGATCAGTACAGGATAAGTAATGTAATGTACACAGTGACTGCACCAGCAGAATAGTGAGTGCAGCTCTGGAGGATAATACAGGATTTTAACTCAGGATCAGTACAGGATAAGTAATGTATGTACAGTGACTGCACCAGCAGAATAGTGAGTGCAGCTCTGGAGTACAATACAGGATGTAACTCAGGATCAGTACAGGATAAGTAATGTATGTACAGTGATTGCACCAGCAGAATAGTGAGTGCAGCTCTGGAGGATAATACAGGATGTAACTCAGGATCAGTACAGGATAAGTAATGTATGTACAGTGACTGCACCAGCAGAATAGTGAGTGCAGCTCTGGAGTACAATACAGGATGTAACTCAGGATCAGTACAGGATAAGTAATGTATGTACAGTGACTGCACCAGCAGAATAGTGAGTGCAGCTCTGGAGTATAATACAGGATGTAACTCAGGATCAGTACAGGATAAGTAATGTATGTACATAGTGACTGCACCAGCAGAATAGTGAGTGGAGCTCTGCAGTATAATACAGGATGTAACTCAGGATCAGTACAGGATAAGTAATGTGTGGACACAGTGACTGCACCAGCAGAATTGTGAGTGCAGCTCTGGAGTAAAATACAGGATGTAACTCAGGATCAGTACAGGATAAGTAATGTATGTACAGTGACTGCACCAGCAGAATAGTGAGTGCAGCTCTGGAGGATAATACTGGATGTAATCAGATCGTACAGGATAAGTAATGTATGTACAGTGAACTGGCCCAGCAGAATAGTGATTTGCAGCTCCTGGAGTATAATACAGGAAAGTAACTCAGGATCAGCACAGGTTTAAGTAATGTATTTTCAGTGACTGCACCGCAGAATAGTGAGTGCAGCTCTGAATTTAAATATAGAATGTAACTCAGGATCAGTACAGGATAGGTAATGTATGTACAGTGACTGCACCAGCAGAATAGTGAGCGCAGCTCTGGAGGATAATACAGGATGTAACTCAGGATCAGTACAGGATAAGTAATGTGTGGACACAGTGACAGGTTTTTATGCAGATACATTCTTTAGATGAATTGAAATCTGTTACATTTTACAAAATTTCCCACAGCACTGAATGGGTAATCTGCCAATTCTCTTCTCCATCATATCTACTCAACTATGCACGTTCAGACTTTTATGAATGTTGGGAGCTATAGACGCAGCCACTTATTTATTTATGTTGAAAGACCTTTCCGAAATTTTTTGGAACCCTCCCCCCCTCCAGTGCTTGGAGCTGCAGTAGAAAAAGAGAAAACATAACTCGTACTGAGCTCTTCCGCTGTCACCGTTCCCGCACCCCTGAGCCCCCCCGCTGGTCGCTCGGTAGTGCTGTCCCATTCACTGCTCATCGGCCTGTGAGCCAATCAATGGCCTCCGCATTCATGGGACATACGTGTGAGCAGGGACTCCCCCAATTTGGCTCATGGTCCTTTAAGCAAGGAATGGGGCAATACTACTGAGCGAGAGGGGTGATCAATGTAGTGTTTGCACCAAGCACTGCCCAGTAATCTGATATGATAGAAGAAGATCTCCCACAATGCCATGCATCAGAGGGGCCTGACTGCTTTTGGGCTGTGCCTGACCGCTGTGAGATTCCAAGCAGCTGAATGCTGAGCGCAGCTCTGGATGTGACTGGAGTATAATGTAAATGAAGATGAATACATGACGAGTGAAGCAAATTTATTACAAACCCTCCCGCATACTATGAAAGGGGTTTTCTCACTACATAGATTCATTTTCATGTAGGGACAGGTAATTAAACACTTTTTCCAAATACATTAGTCTTTTCATTATAATTTAGTCGGGCGATAAGAGAGATTCTATCAGCTCTGAGTACACACAGGTTTGTCTGGTTACCCGTCCATATCGCTACTATCCGATTAGAATAGGGAGTGACATCACCTTGAAGAAGACTCTTTATCTCTAACTAGATTAGCTTTTGTTTACAGATGAGCGATTGTTTTCACTCCTTAGGGTATGTTCACACGGCGTAATTGCGGTGCGTATAGTACGTGCTGCGTGTTTTGGGAGTCACGCTGATTACTGCGTATTCCCAAAGCACAGGGGGACCAGCAGCCGGCCGGCCCCATTGACATGCATTGTTTAACGGCGCGTTATCGCCGCGTGTTCAATACGATCATATTGTATGCGTGGGGGGGGGGGGGGGGGGACGCGTAATCCATAGCTCTCTATGAGAACTATGGATTGCCGTAATTGCGTTGCGCATTTCGCCATGTATGACGCGCAATACGCCGTGAAATGCGCATGCAATTACGCTTGAAAATGAGCCGTGTGAACATGACCTTGGAGCACTAGAAGCTTCGTTTACTGAAGATTAAATCCCCTGCACTCGCGTCTTTGTCATGTCTCAGCTAGTTACAGAGGAGCTAAACAGGCTAATCACTGCTATAGAACCACCCACAGCCTGATCAGGCAGTGTGAAAGAAGAGCTGGCTGTCACTTTGACATGGTGAGAGAACCATTTATAAGCATCTTTTCTCATGACTCTATAAATCTATTTGGAAATGTTTTCGCTGTTTTTCCCCTCCCTCCGCTGTTTAATATCTGAATTGATTTTTATTAAATGGGTTTTTTTTTTTTTTTTTTTTTTAAAAGGCGCCATTGTTGTCCATAGGCCTAATTTAATATTGGAGCCCAACCCCAATTGTTTCATCACTTCAATGGGGATGAGCTGCAATGCTAGACTCCGCCCACATACAGGAGTGACGCAGTTTTTGAAAAAAAGTAAACGCCTGTGAACCCTTTCATACTTGCTTACAGTTTCCATTGCTGACTTCATAGACTTCCGTCCATGCCTGCTTATGGTTTCAAATATTGTCTCTGTAGACCCCACCGACCTGCTTTCTACCCAGCGGAGATTGTAAGAGTCTCCTCCTCCTCTTATCGGGTGGAGCATAGTGTTCTGCTTCTGGACAGGCCCACATCCCCTATGTACATGACTTCCTGGCTTATGCCTCTGACGTTCCCCCTATGAGCTCTAATAGTGGCATTGGGGTTTCCTCGAAGACTCTTCCAGGCCGACTATGGCCCAAGAGGTGTAAGTGTTATCAGCAGGTCCTGATATGTGGGAAGAGAGCTGGAACTCCCCCATAGTGCAGAAAGAGATTGACCCATTACCCTTATATGTATTGCTCTTGTCATTGCTCTCTGGGTCTAATCTTATCTGTCCCTGTCCAGAGAACAAGAGAGGTATCATTCTGTCATTACCTGCTATTGGTGTTGACTACATAGAGATAAGCAGCAACTGCAGTAAAGTGAGGTCAGTCTGCCCGGCCATTTAGGAGTTTTATATTTTCACTATTACACCTAAAAAAGGAACTAGATTTGAGATCTAATTTTTAATTGCATAGGACTGCTGAAATAAGTAAAATATTTCCAGGAATCTCACATCTAACAAGAATACCCCTTTCTGATGGATGTGTCCCTTTAAGCTGCTCCTCAGTAACGGAAGACTTAGCTGCTGATGGGGTGGTACCTCTCTTTTAGTTTTGGACTGGGGTGCATGGAACCCTCTCATTGAAGTTGATCCTTGGGGCCACCAGTGGAGTTGATTCTTAGGGCCACCAGTAGAAATGATTCTTGGGCCCACCAGTGGAGTTGGTTCTTGTGGCCCATAAGTGGAGTTGGTTCTTGGGGCTCACCAGTGGAGATGATTCTTGGGGCCCACCAGTGGAGATGATTCTTGGGGCCCACCAGTGGAGATGATTCTTGGGGCCCACCAGTGGAGATGATTCTTGGGGCCCACCAGTGGAGATGATTCTTGGGGCCCACCAGTGGAGATGATTCTTGGGGCCCACCAGTGGAGATGATTCTTAGGGCCCACAGTGGAGTTGATTCTTGGGTCCACCAGTGAAGTTGATTCTCGGGGCCACCAGTGAATTTGATTCTCGGGAGCCACCAGTGAATTTGATTCTCGGGGCCACCAGTGGAGTTGATTCTCGGGGCCACCAGTGGAGTAGATTCTGGGGGCCACCAGTGGAGTTGATTCTTGGGGTCCACCAGTGTAGATGATTCTTGGGGCCCACCAGTGGAGCCGATTCTCGGGCCCACCAGTGGAGAAGATTCTCGGGACCCACCAGTGGAGTTGATTCTCGGAAGCCACCAGTGGAGATGATTCTTGGGGACCACCAGTGGAGATGATTCTAGGGACCCACCAGTGGAGTTGATTCTGGGACCCACTAGTGGAGTTGATTCTTGGAGCTCATCAGTGGAGATGATTCTTGGGACCCACCAGTGAAGCTGATTCTTGAGACCCACCAGTGGAGATGATTCTGGGGCCCACCAGTGGAGTCGATTCTTGGGAGCCACCAGTGGAGTTGATTCTCGGGGCCACCAGTGGAGTTGAGCCTTAAGGCCCACCCGGAAACTGTTATTTATGACTCTTGCTTTTGCTTTCTGCCTCTTTCACCCTGAAAAGTAGCCCCTTGCTGTTCTTCCCACTATACCTAGAAGTCCACCGGGGCTTCTCCTGCTCTCCTGTGGGCCAGTCTGAGCCTGCTCTTAATGGGTGTCATAAAGAGCAAGATGGCGGACAGGCCTTATAGCTCATTGAAGGAGCGAGGAGGGGTTAAAAGCGAATGTTGTACTTACCTGAATAAAGTGAACTTTATTTTGCAGCACCGCTCTTGTTGCTTCACTATTAATTCTACTTCAGACTCATCACTTCCAAAGTTCGCCGTCCCCGAGGAGGTTTCAGGGTTTGAAGAGAAGAAACCGCAGCCGGAGGCGAAGAATGTTAATAACCCGCTCAAAGGCGTCACTGGAGGCAAAGTATGATTCAGCGAATTAGCTGCTCTCCTCCTCTGCGCCAGCGAGACCGGGTGAGTGAGCGAGCGCTTTGAGGAGAACGTGGTTTGGGGTTTTTTTTGGTAAACTTTTCCTAGCAGGTTACCGTGTCTTGCAGTCGACCGTAGCCTAATACCGCCTAAGCATGCTCATGATGTGCACCGCACACTGGCTCCGTGCTTGAAAGAAACCATCTGCCAGCAGCAAGCCTGAGCCTCACGGGCGACCTGCAGGGAAGCCGGCCATGGCCGATTGTGGGGAGGTTTATTATGGAAGTAAAGAGTTACACAACTGTCGCTGATGTGACTGTACTAGCAATGGCGGAGGTTAGCTCCGTAGCTGAAATACTCCATTCTTCCTCCATAAGGATAAAGCAATTAATTAGAAAGGTAAAAAGTAGTGAATATAAGACATACAAAAATAGTAATACAAAAAAAGCTTGCTATAAGCCGGCCTCGGAAAAGGGGGGAAGGCCGCACCTGCGCAGTGCTCCCCATTCTTTTTACGAGAGTTTAGAATATAACTAAGCGCGGGTGCTCGACTGTACGGTATTCGGGACTCCAATAGGCATGAATGGGGTAGAGCCTGTGTAAGTGCGTCTGTCTCCTGATTCACTGTGTACATACAGCCATGTCCCCATTGCTTCATGGCAAAACCCCTTTAAAGGGAACCTGTCAGGTGGTTTATGTTACCCTATGTGAGAGAGGAGAGGAGCTGAGCTCTGTGATATATAGGGATATATGATAGAGGAGAGGAGCTGAGCTCTGTGATATATATGGTTATATGATAGAGGGAGAGAAGCTGAGCTCTGTGATATATAGGGTTATATGAGAGAGGAGAGGAGCTGAGCTCGGTGATATATAGGGTTATATGATGGAGGAGAGTAGCTGAGCTCTTTGATATATAGGGTTATATGAAAGAGGAGAGAGGCTGAGCGCTGTGATATATATGGTTATATGATAGAGGAGAGAAGCTGAGCTCTGTGATATATATGGTTATATGTTAGAGGAGAGGAGCTGAGCTTTGTGATATATAGGGTTATATGATAGAGGGGAGGAGCTGAGCTCTGTGATATATAGGGTTATATGATAGAGGAGTGGAGCTGAGCTCTGTGATATATAGGGTTATATGATAGAGGAGGGGAGCTGAGCTCTGTGATATATAGGGTTATATGATAGAGGAGAGGAGCTGAGCTCTGTGATATATAGGGTTATATGATAGAGGGGGGGAGCTGAGTCGTGATTTTTGGGTTATTGATAGGGGAGAAAACTGAGTTTGAAAATTATAGATTTAAATGAAAAGGGGAGAGAAGCTGGTTCTGTGAAAAATATAGGGAAAAGAGGAAAAAGCGACTCTGTGATTTTGGGGGTTATATGTAAGGAAGGAGCTGAGCTCTGTGATAAAAGGGTTAAATGATAGAGGAGAAAAGCTGAGCCTGTGATTATAGGGTTATTTTTTAAGGGAGAGAGCGAGCTCTTTTAATATGGGTTATATGATGTTAAATGAAACTTTATTCCAGCGCTCAGCTCTTCCTCTAATATAACCTATATACACTCACAGAGCTCAGCTTCTTCCTCTTCTTTTAACCCCTATATATCACAGCGCTCCCCCTCTCCTTATCATAAAACCCATATATCAAGAGCTTAGCTCCTCTCCTCTATCAAAAAACCTATATACACAAGCCAGTTTCTCTCCCTAATATAACCCTATTATCACGACTCACCCTTTCCTCCCTCAATATAACCCATATATCACAGAGCTCAGTCCCCTCCTTTCATATAACCCTTTTTAAAATAAAGAGTCAGCCTCTCTCCCTCTACATATAACCCTATATTCACAGAGCTCAGCCCCTTTCCCCTCTATCATATCCCTATATACCCAAAAGGGCCCCTCCCCTCTATCATATAACCCTTATATAAGACTCCTCCCCCTATCATTAACCCCTATTTCCAGACCCGGCTCCTTTCCTCCATCATATTGTGCTCTCCGATTTGGCAGCATCAGCCACCTGACAGTTCCCTTTACAACATTTAGAGAATGGGGAGGTTGCCGCACTTGTGCCGTTCTCTCCTTTTACAATTTTTTGGGTTCTGAATAAAATTTTAAGTGTTGTCCCCGGGGTTTATTTAGATTTGGAAACTAAACAGAAAGGGTCCCAAAGGGGGTGATTTTGAGGCGGTAAAATTTAGGCCGAGTCGGCCTCACAAGGGATTTTTGGCAGCACTCCATTTGGTTGGTTTTTTTCATGTTAGGGGTTTGTGCCCGGGGTGGATTCTATAGGTCCTCAAGAAAGGAAAGCAAATGTAAACTCAAGGTTTTTTTTTCGGAACAACGCCCGGGCGCGCCTGTGATGCTTTAACTACTTTTGTCCACTGCCAAGTCTTTCCCCCATACTCAATGGAGAGGAAAAAGTTATAAGCCCGGTTTTCCCAGGAAATCCGTCATAAAAATCAGTCGGGAAAAATTTTTAAAAATTCAACATTAGAAGTCAGTGAAAAATTTTGAGAGTTTCTGATTTATCTTTCGATGTTTGGTATGGTCCACGGGAGCCATCACCAGGAAGACCTCGCCGCCGCCCGAGATGGTTTCCCCCCCAAATGGTCGGGGCCCCTCTTAACCCTTTTCTCATAGAGATCATTTCTTCTCTCCCATCAATATGTCTTCTCTACATAGGTCCAACGTTTTTGCTGCAGCATGTCCCAGGCTCCAAAAAAAGAGGTTCTGCGCACGATGGGGATTTCTCAGGCGCTATTAATCACAGTCAGAAAGATCCACCTTTATCTACAACCATAACCTAAAGCATGGCCAAGTCTTTTTGGGTTTAAAGGGGTTGTTCCCACAGGGGTCGCTGCCTTTTATGTTTTAAGATTTGAAAAACAGGATACTTTTCGTATGTGTCCTTAACGTGTCAAATTTTTTCCTAGATACCCTCTTGTATGGGCTGCATCAGCCCTCGGTTTCTATTGTACAGACCTGTTTGATTCTCCTGATAGGGGTGCCAGCACTGGTTGCATGCTGCAGACCTGTTCATCTTCCTGATAGGCTGCCTGACTGGGTGCTTAGCTACGACCTTTTCCATTTTTCCCCGATAGGGTTTTTTCCCCCTGGGCGTATAGAAGACCCGGATTTCCCCGATGGTCCCCTGCTGGCCGCTATAGGACAGACCTGTTTTCTTCCCCCTGATGGCTCCGTGCTGGTGTATGCAACAGACTGTTTTCTCCCTATAGGGCCTCCACCGGTTTATATACGACCTGTTCAAACTCTTCTGGTAGCTGCCAGTGCTGGTCGCTATAGGTACAGACCTGTTCTCTCTCTCCTGATAGGCTGCCCGCACTGGTCGCTATAGCTACTGACCTGTTCAATCTCTCCTGATAGGCTGCCAGCACTGGTCGCTATAGCTACTGACCTGTTTGATCTCTCCTGATAGGCTGCCCGCACTGGTTGCTATAGTTACAGACCTGTTCAATTCTCCCGATAGGCTGCCTGCTGGTCGCAAATAGTACTGAATGTTTGATCTCTCCTGATAGGCTGCCAGCATGGTCGCTTTTAGTTTCAGACCTGTTCTCTCTCATCCTTAGGCTGCCAGTGCTGGTTCGCTATAGCTACAGACCTGTTCTCTCCTGATAGGTTGCCAGCACTGGTCACTATAGCTACAGACCTGTTCTCTCTCTCCTGATAGGCTGCCAGTGCTGGTCGCTATAGCTACAGACCTGTTCTCTCTCCTGATAGGTTGCCAGCACTGGTCACTATAGCTACAGACCTGTTCTCTCTCCTGATAGGCTGCCAGCGCTGGTCGCTATAGCTACAGACCTGTTTGATCTCTCCTGATAGGTTGCCAGCACTGGTCACTATAGCTACAGACCTGTTCTCTCTCTCCTGATAGGCTGCCAGCGCTGGTCGCTATAGCTACAGACCTGGTGTCCTCAGCAGCTCCTCACTACAGGCCATCAGTAGCCAATAGAAGGCAGTAGTAGCCAGGAAACACACCCCCGGAATTCCAAAATGAAACCGAGAAAACAGGAGTGAAGTAAGATGAATCAATTTAGTGAGAAAACCCCTTTAAGATACTTTCTGCACTCTCCTCGACAAGGGGGCGTATCTTAGAGAAAATGGGTGTGGCCAGGATACGACACATTGCACCAAAAATCTGGCAAAGAAAGTAAGCCAAAAAAGTTAGTCTTAAAAGCCAGACAAGTGTAAAGCTGCAGCAGTTTATCAATCCACATCAACCACTGTGAAAGTGGAGTCTAAAAATGCAACCGATAAATCAGACACTAGTAAATGAGGTCCATTGTGAGGAACTTCCTGACCCTCTTGTAAGTGACCAGTGAGCAGCATGTATATGATGCAGACTATTGCTGGAAATGCTTTTTATTTTAGTTGTGTCCCATGATGCTTCGCTTCCAATGATCGTTATGCACCGTAATATCACAGGACCGAACGTTATCTCAATGCTTTGTAGTGGCCTTTGTTTTGATCAAAGACTAGATAATACGTAAAGCCACAATATCACGCTCAAGCTGGACTTCACTGCATCTGTAGTTGTCACATGATCTTGAATCCTGGGTCAATCTGTAAATGGACATTTCCTTTAAAGGGAACCTGTCACACAGGTGATGCCCCCCTTGCTGAGGGCAGCACAAGCCAGTGTCAGACCTGCTGTTTCCAGCGCTGTGTCCCTTATTCTGTAAGATGCAGCAGTTTGAGTATTTAATGCTCAAGTCTTATTTATAAGCAGGTGCTAGCCCCGCCCACCAAAGGCTAGCCCCACCCACTGACAGTTATTCACATGTTTCAACCTATTCAAAGAAATAGGTTTATCAGTTGAGGTGGGCGGGGCTAGCCTCAGGTGGGCGGGGTATGAAAAAACTGACTCTTTGACTCTTTTCTGGCTGAAAACTGCAGATCTGAGAATTAAATACTCTAAAACTCCAGCATCTTACAGAATAAGGGACACAGCGCTGGAAACAGCAGGTCTGACACTGTCCACAGTCTTGTGCTGTCCTCAGCAAGGGGGGCATAACCTATGGGACAGGTTCTCTTTCAAAGGGTGTTCCTATATTCTACTTTGATGGCTTAGCGATAGTCCATCCTGTAGGCCGCACATCACGAGAACAGGCGCATGAAAGTTTTAACTAAGAAGATTGGGTCAGAACTCTGCATTTTGTTATGGCTTAGACATTTGTCCACCTGTATGGGAACTCACAGAACAGAAAGAAGTTGACAAGAAGGCCTCTCATTGTACTTGGGAGTTCTGAGTACGGCCGAACATTCCGCTCCCCTGTACTGGGAACTCTCGGAACAGAATGGAGAGAACACAGCACTCCCCTGTACTGGGAACTCCCATAGAACAGAATGGAGAACACAGCGCTCCCCTGTACGGGGAACTCCCATAGAAGCAGAATGGAGAGAACACAGCGCTCTCCTGTACTGGGAACTCCCATAGAACAGAATGGAGAAAACAGCGCCCCCTGTACTGGGAACTCTCCAAGAACAGAATGGGAAAAAGGGGAACACAGCGCTCCCCTGTACCGGGAACTCCAAGAACAGAATGGAGAAACATCAGCGCCCCCTGTACGGGAACTCCATAGAACAGAATGGAGAACACAGCGCTCCCTTGTACTGGGAACTCCATAGAGCAGAATGGGAGAACACAGCGCTCTCCTGTACTGGGAAATTCCATAGACAGAATGGAGATCACAGCGCCCCCTGTACTGGGAACTCTAGAACAGAGTGGAGAACACAGCGCTCCCCTGTACTGGGAACTCCCATAGAACTTAATGGAGAACACCGCAATCCCCTGTACTGGGAACTCCCATAGAACAGAATGGAGAACACAGCGCTCCCCTGTACTGGGAACTCCCATAGAATAGAATGGAGAACGAGCACCTCAGTACCGGGAACTCCCATAGAACAGAATGGAGAAAAACAGCGCTCTCCTGTACTGGGAACTCCCATAGAACAGAATGGAGAACACAGCGCCCCCTGTACTGGGAACTCACATAGCACTGAATGGAGAACACAGCGCTACTGTATACTGGGAACTCCCATAGAACAGAATGGAGAACACAGCACTCCCCTGTACTGGGAACTCCCATAGAACAGAATGGAGAACACAGCGCCTCCCCTGTTCTGGGAACCCCATACAACAGAATGGAGAGAACAGCAGTGCTCCCTGTACCGGGAACTCCCATAGAACAGAATGGAGAACACAGCGCTCCCCTGTACTGGGAAACTCCCATTGAACAGAATGGAGAACACAGCGCTCCCCTGTACGGGAACTACCATTAGAAAAAGTAGAGAGAACACAGGGGCTCCCTGTACTGGGAACTCCCATAGAGGAGAATTTGGGGAACACAGCCTCCCCTGTTTCTAGGGAACTCCCATAGAGAGGAAGAGGAACACAGTCTCCCCTGTACCGTGCACTCCCATAGAGAATGGGAGAACACAGCGCTCCCTGTACCGGGAACTCCCATTTACAGAATGGAGAACACAGCGCTCCCTGTACTGGGAACTCCCATAGAGCAGGAATGGAGAACACAGCCCTCCCTGTATGGAACTCCCATACAAGGAGAATGGAGGAAAACAGCGCTCCCCTGTACTGGGAACTCCCATAGAATCAGAATGGAGAACACAGCGCTCCCTGTACCGGGAAACTCCATAGAACAGAATGGAGAACACAGCGCTCCCCTGTACTGGGAACTCCCATAGACAGAATGGAGAACAGCGCTCCCCTGTACTGGGAACTCACCCTAGAAAGAGAATGGAGGAAAACAGCGTCCCCCTGTACTGGGAACTCCCATAGAAAAAGAATAGGAGAACACAGCGCTCCCTGGACTGGGAACTCCCATAGAGGAGAATGGAGAACACAGCGCTCCCTGGTACTGGGAAAGCTAGAGAATGGGAGAACACAGCGCTCCCCTGTACTGGGAACTCCCATAGAACAGAATGGAGAACACAGCCCTCACCTGTACTGGGAACTCCCATAGAACAGAATGGAGACGACACGGCGCTCCCCTGGACTGGGAAACCCCCATAGAACAGAATGGAGAATACAGCGCTCCCTGGACTGGGACTCCTCGAATGGAGAAACACAGCGCTTCCTGTTTCTGGGGAACTCCCATAGAACAGAATGGAGAACACAGCGCTCCCCTATACTGGGAACTCCCATAGAACAGAATGGAGAACACAGCGCTGCCCTGTACTGGGAACTCCCATAGAACAGAATGGAGAACACAGCGCTCCCCTATACTGGGAACTCCCATAGAACAGATTGGAGAGTTGTGCATAAGAGTGACCAACACTCCATTCTGAGCTGATGCTTTCAAGGGCCCGTTCCTAAGATAGGTGGAGCTCCCAGAGGTGAAAACCACACTTTTTAGACTATCGCTATACCCTCAAAGTCTATGGTAGAAACATCCCTTTAATTATTGGCTATTTAAAGGAATAGGCAATGAGAATGGATCCAACATGGTGGCTGACATGACTAGATGAAGAAACTTGATCTATGCTTGTAGGCTAATGAGGTGACCGAGACATTTTACCAACATTGGCCATGGACAATTGGCCGCTCTGATTTTCTATTTAGCAGACCATAACGATCAGTTCTGCTGGAGGACAATTTGTTTTATTGGTCATTATTACCTGTTATAAATTTTTGTAGCATTCAATCACCAAAAGTAACCTAGAATGAACAGATTCTTCCAAAACTCAGAATATTTCAGTGCGGAAACCATGCTGATCGTTGCAGCGGCCCTATAGTGCCCAATGCACCCTAAAATATAAGATCAGAGGTGAGAGGACATGAGCTGACATTCTGATCATTGCAGAAGCCCTATAGTGACCGGTGCACCCAAAAATATCAGATCAGAGGGGTGTGGACATGATCCAACTTTCTAATCATTGCAGAAGCCCTATAGTGACTGGTGCACCCAAAAATATCAGATCAAAGGTGAATGGACATGAGCTGACATTCTGATCATTGCAGAAGCCCTATAGTGACTGGTGCACCTAAAAATATCAGATCAGAGGTGAGAGGACATGAGCTGACATTCTGATCATTGCAGCAGCCATATAGTGGCTGGTGCACCTAAAAATATCAGATCAGAGGTGAGAGGACATGAGCTTGAGGTAGCCGTATGGTTTTGCAAGACAAATGGGACACGGCGACATTCAGTCCCGGACAAAAGGGAAGCCGGTGAGAAATGGAGATTGGCTGAAGCAAGGACAAAAATAACACATGGGATGCCATATGAAGAGCACGTTTGGCCACCACTTATTTTGGTACAGATTTGACAATTTGTTTCATAACCCATCGTCCTTACAATCGGACGCCGTTGGCAGCCATGATTTTAACATGAAGACGGAGATTTTAAACCACGACAACCAATCTTTGGCTTTTGCCGTCACCCTGCAGGTTCCTCAGTCAAGTTCAGAACGTCCTATGATCTTCCTCCAGTTCCAAAAGATCAGACCTCCACCAGATTTGTTATACTTTTTTAATCCTGTAGCCTACCAACATTTTTGAATTGTCATGCTATAAGGAATCCCCTCCCCACCCCAAAAAAAATGAAATTTTTTTAAATCAAACCCTCTTTTTTTTTTTTTAGGTATTTTCCCCCATCCCGCTTCAAACCTTATGGCTAACATTTCAATGGTATTATCTACATTATCGCAATGGGGCCTCAGAGTCGTTGCCGGCTAACGTAACCGCTGAGGTTCGGTAGATGAAGGTAACACATGACTACAGCTGACAGAAGGCTTCTTTCTGGAGTCACCTCTAGGATCTGTGAGATCATGGCTGCCTAGGGTTGTGCTCAGTGCAGTCGGTATTGTACTCCGTACGGTTTGAAAGATTGCATGGGGTCTCGATGAAGAGAGTGGCCCTGTGTAAAGTCTTCTGAATAAATTGACATCTGCAAGGTAACCATGATCGGTGGTGGAGGGTAGTCATCTTATCATGGAGCGAAACGTTTGGCACATATTAGAAACCTCTATTATTGTCGTCTCCTCCAGTAACCCAAGTTCTCCCCAGTACTTGATGGCAGTAGGAGGTATTAGACGTTCTCCTGACTTGGATTACTCTTGCTTCTAGGGATGAAGTCTTTGTGTTTGGTGGGACAAGGGGGCACCGGTGTTTCTACAGGTAGGCCCTGCTGCTGATATCCGTAATTCACTTTGCCACACGGAAAGTGACGCAGCCGAAACAGAGGCACTTCCTGAACGTTTGAAGTCAGTGTAGATGGCTCTAGAAGAACGGAGGAGCCTGGGAGTCTACCGGCAGTAATCCTGGGGGCAGCCTGACAGCACCCCTCATTGACCGGATTCTCTCTCTCGGGAACAGGCTTTTCTGGAGAAGGAATGTTTTTTTCCACCGTTTTTCCGGTGAACCATGAACCATAGGTAGGATTCCAAAGATTGGTAGGCTTGTTTCTCGATTCTCTAGAGCTTGGTAGCTCTGCAGATGCATTGGCTTGAGCAAATACTTGGTTCTCGCGTCCTCCTTCTGGAACCTGCCTGGCCTCTAGGCGACACGGAGGTTCAGCATGGACTTTATTTTGGACTTTTCTAACTGTTGGCACTGGAGGTGGAGACTGGAGACCGTGCCTGTCTTCCCTTCCTTTCTTCTCCGGTGTCACTAAGAGAGGTGGGATCACATCGGGGTCTTCTGGGCGAGTGGGGACTTTTTCCTCCTCCTCAACGAGTGGTCCGTATTCTACAGGCAGTGACGTGTTAATGACATCTGGATCCTGCAAGTAGATTAAAAACATCAAGAATATTAGTCTAACATTGTATTTAATTGGCATTTGTGTGATCTTTTTACACCACGGCCTGTAACCAGGACAAGGGGGCATCCTCTATGTCACAGGTGTCAAACTTGTTGTCTGAGGGCCGAATCTGGCCCATGCTCTTTTACTTGGCTCCCAATAGCTTAGCCATAGCTTGTGATCAACTCACTGGTGTTGGCACAGCTCTGACAGCCCTACTAGCACACCTAGCCACCCTACAATGGACCTTCAAGGGCAACCACAATGTTGTTGTGGGCCACGGTGAAAATGAGTTTGACACCTCTGCTCTATGTCTAGAGGAAAGGAGGTTTCACTTACATCACAGATGAGGATTATTTACTGTAAGAGCGGTGACACTATGGAGCTTGGAGCCAAAAGAGGTTATGATGGTGGAGTCATTGACCAAGTTCAAGAAGGGTTTAGATGCCTTTCTTAAAAAAAAAAAAAAAAAAAAAAAGGCTAATATTACAGGTTATAGGGGTTGGATTCTGGAGATGGGAGATTGATCCAGGGATTATTATGATTGTCAAATTTGGCGTTCTTAGGGGTTTTTGCCTTCCTCTGGATCAACACTGTAGGATTATAGGTTGGAGTCAATGGACCTGTGACCTTTTCCAATCTTGTCTTCTATGTTACTATTTTATCGTTTATGGATATGGGATTGGAATATCATTCAGGCAGAAGATTGTGGACCATGGTGAAGAAGATTTTGGACAGCAATGGAGAAGATTGTTGACCATGGTGAAGAAGATTTTGGACAGTAGTGGAGAAGATTGAGGAAAGTAGTGGAGAAGATTGAGGACGGTATTGGAGAAGATTGAGGACAGTAGTGGAGAAGATTGAGGACGGTAGTGGAGAAGATTGTGGACGGTAGTGGAGAAGATTGAGGACAGTAGTGGAGAAGATTGAGGACAGTAGTGGAGAAGATTGTGGACCATAACCGAAGATTGTGGCCGTTAGTGGAGAAGATTGTGGAATGAATTGGAAAAGATTGAAGACAGCAGAAAAAAAGATTGTAGACCATAGTGGAGAAGGTTGTGGATCATAATGTAGAAGATTGAGGGCAGAAGTGTAGAAGATTGAGGAAAGTAATGGAGAAGATTGAGGACAGCAGAGAAAAAGATTGTGGACCATAATGGAGATGATTGAGGGCACTAGTGAGAGGCTTGTGGACCATAATGGAGAAGACTGTGGACAGTGGTAACAAATGGCAAGTGCACGTCCCGAAGCATAAAGGATCAGACTGAGGGCAGGATGGGGCAGTGACACAATGGTCATTTGAGTATTTGAGGAAGCACCGTATGATTGACGAGAGAGAAAACTGACAAATTATAATACTTCTCATTTCTGTGCTTATGCCGTGCACGAAATCATGCCCTACGTACTTCCAGTTCCAATAGGTTGGCATTTCTGCCGGTGGCTTAAGCTCCCACCTGCTACGGTAGTGACCCTAAGCATGGCGGATTAACAAAATCTTAGTGTATTCAGGAACTGAAACCAAATATTTTCAGAACGTTATAATTTTATCCATTCAGTACTTTAAAATTTCTTATAATTTGACATTTTAGTGGTTAAGCATCTGCAGCCTGCGGTACAGTAGGAGTGGTACAGTGTGGTAGGATAGCAGCTGCAGCCTAGTATGAGCTGCAGAGTGCGGTAGTATAGCATCTGCAGCTTGCGGTACAGTAGAAGTTGCAGCCTGCGGTACGAGGAGTAGGGGCTGCAGAGCGGGTGCAAGAAGGGTATTAGGAGTAGGGCATGCTGCAGAGATTGTGGTTTGATTGGAGCTGTGCACTCAGTCCTGCCCTGTTTTAACTGAAGATGTCTGGACCATTATACAAATTAAGCAAGTTTTATCTTGTTTCACCCCTGTATCTACATAGACCGTGAGCTCTTACAAACAAGACCCTTGTTCCTCATGCTCAGTTTCTTAATAGATTTGTTACCTGTCTGATTGGGTCTATACCTGTACCTCTGCATTGTACAGTGCTGTGGTATATGTTGGCGATATAAAACTAACCATTCTTCTAGGATTCTTATGCTGGGATCTACACAGACTGGGCTGTGCTGTGCGGTTCGAGCTGCGGCACATTACCACATTGATAATTCTTCCTCCTCGGACTGACGGTTGCGCTGGCTCCGGCTCGTCCATCACAACCTACATACATTGCAGATCAGCAGCACATTGCACCTGACACAAGCTTCCCAGACGGATAATTAGAGGCCGGCTTTATGCCGCTGGTTCATTTTCTGATAAGCACATTCAATTTTAAGGTGGGAGACATTTCCTAATATCATTGACTGGACGCGGCTCAGACTGGGAAAACAATTGGAGCCGTAATGACTTCATGGAAGTTCCCAGCGACGAGATATTGTGCAAGTTTTTTTTTTTATAAAAAGCAATTTTAGAAGACTTATTTTTTCACAGGAGCTGGTTCAGTCTTAACCCCTTCCTGACATGCCGGTCATAATAATATGGCTCTTCGTTTTATCCTCTCCGGCTTCCAAGAGCCATAACTTTTTATTATTCCATTTACATATGACATATGAGGTCTTTTTTGTGGGACATGATGTGCTCTCTAATGGTGTCATTCACCGAACCGTAGATTATACTGCAAAACCTAAAAAACAATGGGGTGAAATGTGAAAAAAACCTGCTTGCGCCATATTTGCGGTGGTTTTGTTTTTATGGTGTTCCCTCTTCGGTGTAAATGATGTGTTATCTGTATCTGCAACTCGGTTCGATTCCTGTGATCCCAAAAATGTAAAGTTTTTGACATGTTTTAGTACTTTAGTGGCGTTTGGAATTTTTTTTCTTCTACTGTGTTCAACGTACGGGATAAATGATGTTATATTTTAATAGATTGGACTTTTACGGATGTGGCGATACCAATTATCTAGCTTATTTTAATTGCTATAGTGATAAAAGAGGGGGTCCCAAGGATCAACTCCACTGGTAGGCCCCAGAGACCTAGCTTACTTACCTCTCTCTTTGCCAGTGGGCCCCAAGAATCAAATCCACTGGTGAACCCCAGGAATCAACTCCACTGGTGGGCCCCAAGGAATCGACTCCCCTGGTGGATCCCAAGAACCAACTCCACTGGTGGGCCCCAAGAATCAACTCCACTGGTGGACCCCAAGAATTGACTTTAGAGATAGACCTCAAGAACCAATTCCAGCGGTGGGCCCTAAGGATCGATTCCACTGATGAGCCCCAAGAGTCAACTCCACTGGTGGATGCCTAGAATCGACTTCACCGATAAGCCTCAAGAATCAACTCCAGTGGTGTACTTAAAGAACCAACTCCACCAGTGGGCCCTAAGGATCAATTCCACTGATGAGCCCCAAGAGTCAACTCCACTGGTGGACCGAAGAATCAATTCCCCGGATAAGCCCCAAGAGTCCACTCCACTGGGTGCCCAAAGGATCAATTCCACTGATGAGCCCCCAAGAGTCAACTCCACTGGTGGATGCCTAGAATCGATCTCACCGATAAGCCTCAAGAACCAACTCCAGTGGTGTACTTAAAGAACCAACTCCACCAGTGGGCCCTAAGGATCAATTCCACTGATGAGCCCCAAAAGTCAACTCCACTGGTGGACCCCAAAAATTTACTTCACCGATAAGCCTCAAGAATCAACTCCATTGGTGTGCCTCAAGAACCAACTCTGCCGGTGGACCCTAAGAATCAATTCCACTGATAAGCCCCAAAAGTCAACTCCACTGGTGGCCCCAAGAATCAACCTCATTGATGGGCCTTCGGGATCCCCGTTTGCCACTTCTGTGACCCTTCATACTGCCATAGAATTACATGATAAATTTCTGTATGTCTCAAACCACCATGAGGGGGAGCTGAGGAGCTCATTGCATACTGTGTTATTAAGTCAAATACATATAGAGAGCACTCTCACTATAACTAAGCTTCCCATAGTGGTGGCTGCAGGCAGGCTGCTGTAAAGCTATAAGATTATTTAGCCCACCAGCTTTGTTACAGTGTTTAGCAGCATGACAGCAGGAAACAATTGCCGCAAATTTTAGTCCTGTTGTTTAGAAAGCGTTGTTTTACCAGTGACGGAGTCTGAATTACCATAGAACAGGGGTGCCAATCTCAGCCCACAGGCCAAATCTGGCAGTGTAGTTATATTTGGCCTGCGAGTAACGGCCAGGCATTGTACAGAGGAGAAGAGGAAGAAGCCAGGAGCGGTCATTACACTGCGCTCACTCAGGCCCTACCGTCTGCTTACAGGGACAACGGATGAGATTAGGGGAGCTCACAGGGAGAAACAAGGATCCGGCGCCTCAATACTCTTCCAGCTCTTCAGCCCCAGCATCTCTGTAGGCAGCAGGGTACTCCAAACTGAGATGCCACACTGTGCAACAAATGATAAGCACTGTGAAGACCACAGGACACAGCGAGTTAACTGACTGCGGTCCGTACAAATAAACTGGGTAATGGACTGTTTCTCTGACCCTAAGAGCGAACCAGGATATAAGGCAGTGGGGGATAAAGAACTTGAGGGAAAAGACAGGGTTCTATCATGCCGAACCAACACCGAAAGCGATGAGCAGCAGGACATCTTTCGCCTCCCACCTGATGCACATTCAGCTGCACAGTGTCTATTAACCCTCAGTCTGGCTCATCGTTATATCTGATTAGAAGGATAAACTTTTGTTAATAAATATTTAGGTTGACCCGCGACTTTGTCTAAGTTTTGTATTTTGGCCCACTGTGTATTTGAGTTTTACATCCCTGCCATAGAGTTTACACCGATCGACCATCACAATCACAACATCTGCCTAACATTGTGTAGGTTGCCCTCTTGAACTGACGTGTTGAGGTCTAAACTGTGAAGGTATCCTGCGCTATCTGGCACCAAGACAATATCAATAGGTCCTTTTAATCCAGTATGTAGTGAGGTTTGGCTTTCATGCATCCAGCACATCTCACAGATGCTCGATCGGACTGAGATCTGGGAATTTGTTGCCGGTCTGTGTACTGAGATGTGATCGAGTAAACAGAAGACCTTAACACCCTAATTAACTCGGCAACTCTGCTCATAGGTATTCCTACCAGGCGCCACCAATAATCATTCCTCTTTGGATCTCTCTCAGGTCTGACATATCAGGCCCCAAAAGACAAAGAAACTCTGCAACTAAACAGAAGATTTCAACACCCTTATCAACTCAGCAACTCTACTCATAGACATTCCTACCAGGCGCCTCCAACAATCATTCCCCTTTGACTCTCTCTCAGGTCTGACATATCAGGTCTCAAAAGACAAAGAAACTCTGCAACTAAACAGAAGACCTCAACATCCTTATCAACCTAGCAACTCTGCACGCAGACATTCCTACCAGGCGCCACCAACAATCATTCCCCTTTGAAACTCTATGAGGTCTGACATATCAGGCCCCAAAAGACAAAGAAACTCTGCAACTAAACAGAAGACCTCAACACCCTTATCAATTCAGCAACTCTGCTCACAGATATTCCTACCAGACGCCACCAATAATCATTCCCCTTTGGCCCTCTCGCAAGTCTGACATATCATGCCCAGAAAACAAAGAAACAGATTTTAGTGAAAAGAGTAAATCAACATGGTTATCAACAAAGTGACTGAGAAAAGAAGGTGGCGCTACCAGTGACGGCAGGGATTTAGGGAAGAGATCAACTTGACTACGTCAAAATAGGGATGTTGTAGTTGTATTCTCCAACCTCTGGAGATGCAGGAATTTGGGAATGAACTAAATCTATCTCTATCTTTTGGTTTTAGACCTTTATTGCCATATGCAGATGTGGGGAGCACATATCAAATCTGCAAATGGAGAGAATTGCTGGACTGATGATATCATCGCTACCAGTTAGAGCATACGTGCCAAACTCAAACCCTGCGCCCCCAACCTCATTTTGGGTAACCCTCAAAAAGTTAGACACAGTGAACGGCGATGGACAAATTCCGCGTGCAGAAGGAGCGGCTCTCCAGAAGAGTCAGCCAGTGCTTGGCAGAGTTGTCAGCACAGGGAGAGGCGCCATCTTGGACTGGGAGCTCCGGAGCGCACCTCCACACAGCTCTGTTCACAGGTGGTGGCACAGATCCACCCAGGCCACCCTCCAAGGTAGGAAGCTCAGTGCTGCCTATTAAACAACCGTAAAGGACATCTTAAATTACATCATAGGACGGTGGATAGTCGGGATCAATGATGTCATCGCTACCTGCCAGAGGGTGGTAAATTGTTGTGATCATTTATGCCATCACTACCTGCCGAAGGGAGGTCTGTTGTTGAGAGTGATTATGTCATCGCAACCAGGGTGGTGAATTGTTGAGACTGATGATGTCATTGTTGCCTGCCATTGGGGCGGCCTTTTGTTGAGATTGATGACATTATCATTTCCTTTCAAAGCACGGTACATTGTTGAATTGATGACCTCATCGCTACCTTCCAGACAGTGGTACATTGTTGAGGCTGATGATGTTATCACTGCCTGCCAGGGTGAGAGTTATTGTTACGATTGATGACATCATTACTACCTGCCAGAGGGTGGTACATTGTTGAGACTGATGATGTCATCATTGCCATGGGGTGGTCTATTGATGATGTCATAGCTACCTACCAAGGGGCAGTACCTTGTTGAGATTGATGAAGTCATTACTGGCTGCCAGGGTGAGGTCTATTGTTGAGATTGATGATCTCATCGCTACCATCCAGACAGAGGTACATTATTGAGAATGATGACCTCATCATTTCCTTTCAGAGCATAGTACATTGTTGGATTGATGAGGTCATAGCTACCTGCAAGAGGAGGTTTATGTTGAGATTCATGACCTCATTGCTACCTGCCAGAGGGTGGTACATTGTTGAGACTGATGATTTTATCATTGCCTGCCATGGAGTGGTCTATTATTACGGCTGATGATGTCATAGCTACCTACCAGAGGGCAGTACTTTGTTGAGACTGATGAAGTCATCACTGCCTGCCAGGGCGAGGACTATTGTTACAATTGATGACATCATTGCTACCTGCCAGAGGATGGTACATTGTTGAGATTGATGATGTCATCACTATCTGCCAGGGTGAGGTCTATTGTTGAGATTGATGATGTCATAACCTCCTTTCAGAGCATGATACATTGTTGGATTGATGATGTCATCACTTCCTTTCACGGTACATTGTTGGATTGATGAGGTCATAGCTGCCTGCCAGAGGAGGTTTATGTTGAGATTGATGATGCCCTTAACCCCCTTTTTCAGGGGCAGGGTGAAATTGTTGGTTTGATGGGGGTCATCCTACCTGCCAGAGGAAGTTGATGTTGAGATCGATGATGTCATTGCTGTTAACCAGAGGTGGCCATAGTGTTCTTGGAACCATTACAGGTCCCTGGACCCGAGGTTGGAGATAACATCCCCTGGAGGAGGTGTCTGGTCTCCACTGTAGATTTCTAGGTAACCGGGGAAATCTGTCATTACCTATTGCAGGAATGTGACAGTAGTGACCTAGCGCTCGCAGCTGAGGCTTTGTTACAGTGGCTCTTCCCTCAGATCCACCCTGTGCCATAGCTCCGAGGTTCCTCTGCTGTTTCCAACTGCTGTGTCAGGGTCTTTCCCGCTCCTGTTTGCCCTTTGCTGTCCCCCCTTTAAAACTTGGGCGCCTGCAGTGCAGCGGTTAATTAAACAGCACATTATGCAGCAAAGGTTTAAGAAAAAACGCCCCTTAAATTTATTTATAAAACGTCGATTTCCCTGACCCCGGGCCGAAATGGCTGCGCTCCCGGGGATGCAAGGGAGTCTGGAAAAAACAAAACTATTCAATAATGTGACGCGTTTTATCTGCAGAAAAAGGAGCGAGAGGAATCAGAGGGGGCCCCACTAGGGGTTCGGAGCCAAGCTTTATCAATATGATTGGGGAGACCAAAAAGAAAACAGCCCTTGTAAAGTTAGGGGGGGGGGGGGGGGGGGGGCGGCGGGGGGGGTTATCCTTTTTTTTGGGGGTTTTGGGTTTTTTTTTTTTTTTTTTTTTTTTTTGTTTTTTTTTTTTTTTTTTTTTTTTTTTCCCTTTTCACATAAAGAATCCCACTAAAAAAAACTGTTTCTACCTCCAGAGCTCCCTCACTTTTCTGCTGGTGCAAGCACTGTAAATTTTCATCAATTATCCCGACTTCCCAAATTAAAATCCTTATTATTTCCTTCCCCGAGCTGCACTCACAAATTTTGCTGGTGCATCACTGTACAAAACATTACTTTTTTCCTGACTGATCCTGAGTTACATCCCGTATTATCCCCCAAAGCGCACCCCACTAATTTTTTTTTTGCTGGTGCAGTCACTGTGGGACCCTACATTTCTTATCCCGTACGGGTCCTGAGTTACATCCTGTAATTATACCCCCAGAGCTGGGACTCCCTATTCTGCTGGGGCAGTCACGACATACATTAAATTATCCCGTACTGACCTGATTTTCTCCTGTATTTCCCCCAAGCGCACTCACTATTCTGCTGGTGCAGTCACTGTGTACATACATTACTTACCTTACTGATCCTGAGTTACTCCCTGTTTTACTCCAAGCTGCCTCACTATTCTGCTGGGCAGTCACTGTACATAAAACTTATCCGTACGACCCTGAGTTACTCCTGTATTTACCCCAACTGCATACAATCTGCTGGTCAGTCACTGTAATAATTACTTACCTGTACTGATCCGATTTTAATTCCTGTATTATCTCCAGACTGCACTCACTATTCGCTGGTGCAGTCACGACTACATTACTTACCCCTTTATGACCTGTTACTTCCTGTTTTAAACCTCCAGGCTGAAATCACTATTCTGCTGGTCAGCCCGTGACATACATTACTTACTTTACTGACCCTGATTTACACCCCTGTATTATCCCCAGAGGCTCTCACTTTTCGTGGGCAGTCACTGTGTAATACATTACTACCTGACTGATCCTGATTACATCCTGTATATATCCAGATGCACCCTATTCTCTGGGCAGTCACGTACTACTTACTTTATCCTGTACTGCCTAAATTTTACACCCTGTATTTCCTCCAACTGCCTCACTATTCTGCTGGTGCATCACGGGTACTACATTACTTACCCTGTACTGATCCTGAGTTACACCTGTATTATATCCAGAGCTGCCCCAAATTTTCTCTGGTGCGCATGTACAATATTACTTATCCTGTACTGATCCTGAGTTACACCCTTATTTACCCCAGAGCTACCACTTTTCTGTGGGCATCACTGGTCATACATAATTACCCTTTAAATGATCCTGAGTTACATCCTGTATTACCTCCAGAGCTGACTCACTATTCTTCTTGGTGCAGTCACTGTACATAAATTACTTATCCTGTACGACCCGAGTTACTCCGTATTAACTCCAGACTGCACTCCTATTTCTTTTACGGTCCCTCTGTACATCCGGTTAAAATTAGCAATAAAAAAAATAATAATTATTATTTATCCAAAAATCTTCCTACCCTTACCTGGGATAGCCTTGGCAAGATTTCGTAGTGTAAAAGTCAGTTGAACCCTGGAGCCACAGTTTTTTTGTATTTTTTTGCTTAAACCGGGGTTTACTATTTGTCGTCTTCATTCACCTCCAGGAGCTGAAATCCATCAGCCAACTCCCAGCACTGAAGATAAGAAGATATGGTAAAGGGACACACACAGCGCTGTCCTCATAGGAGGCACAAAGGCTGCAGTCACTCCCGGGCCCAACGCCTCCTCTCTATTGCTGTATGCAGCACGTTGCATCTAGGGTCCTGTTACAGAGCTGCAGTCCGTCTTCTCTCTAGGCACCACATGTGTTCTATTGCTTACTGTTATCAGCTATTTTGGAATGGTGCGACTGTTAGAAAGTCCTGGTAAGTCCCTGTCTCCATGGTCCCTATTATATCAGACCCTATTCTTACCGACCTGTCTAGAAGACCGGAGCACAGCTTTTTAACCCCTAAAAGGGGGTTTTGCCATAAAGTAAAACTGATGTATGAAGCCTGTAAATAAAATAAACATTTTCACTCTTCCATCATTATTAAAAATCTGCACGTTTTTGATTTAGCTGCGCCTTTAGTGATCCAATTTTTACAGCTCGTCTCCAGGGGACACGACCAGTGAGACTCCTCAACCTGGTCGCACATGCTCAGACCATCACTTCTCCTCTCAGGCAGCACTGTCAGTCTGTATTACCTGCTTAGTAATCACACACACTCACAGCTGAGCGATGTTTCAACCCCAGGTGCTGTCATTCTACTCCCTCCTCTGTACACCTTACTAATCACACACACTCACAGCTGAAGCGAGTGATCACTCCCAGTGCTGTCATTCTACTCCCGTCCTCTGTATCCTAGTAAATCACACACCTCATGCTGAGCAAAGTTCAGGCCCCAGTGCTGTGATCTCTTCCTCTATCAACTTAGTCTTTATAATCACACACCACTCACTGCTGAGTGATGTATCAGGTCTGTCCATTCTACTCCCGTCCTCTGTACTCTTAGAAATTTTGTCAAACAGTTGCAAATAAATACAAAGAAACCTCCATTAGGTCTGTGCATTGAGACAAAAAAAAAAAATCCACAGGTTTGGCTCTTACAGAAATCTGAACTTAGAATCCCTTCTCTGAATGGCAGAAGTGCTAACCACTCAGCTACATTGTCTCTACTTATAGCTCTTTACATAAACAGACCTTTATTTGACTAGAGTGAGCACACTGCGGGGAAAGGCATGGTGATGTCAAGCCGCCTGGGTCACATTATATGCAGTTCTGACAAATCATGCACGCCTCCTTTTGAGCGCACTGAGGACTGAAGCTGGATAAGCCAGGTATTCACTTACTTTGTGGTAATACCCCTTTATTGACAAAGGTTTTTTCAGATTTTTGGTTTCTGTTTTTTTTCTCTCCCTGCATTCAAAGGGTCATAACTTTATTTTTCCATCTACATAGGAGTATGAGGGCTTTTTTTTTTAGGGATAAGATGTTCTTTCTAATGTTGCCATTGCACCACATAATGTAAAAAAAATTCTGTGCGTGGTGAAATGTGAAAAAAAAACAAAACGCCATTTTGCCTTTTTGTGGGGGTTTCATTATTTTGGAGCTCACTGTTCCGTAGAGGTGACCTGCTCTTTGGATTCTTCAGGTCGGAGCGATTCCGGTGATAAAACATTTTAAGTTTTCATTCGATGGACCTGAGTCCGTTTTTTTGCGGCCTGAAGTGTAGTTTTTATTTCTATCACTTTGGGATATGTGCAACTTTTATGATCAATTTTTATGAGTGAAAGGACCAGGAAAAAAAAAAACCACTTTCTAGGTTTTAGGATTGTTTTTTTTCCTGTGTACGGGATAAATGATGTTATATTTTAATAGATCGGACTTTTACGCATGCAGCAATACTAATTATGTGTAACTTTTACTTTGTAAAATGTTTTGAACTTTAAATATTACACTTTTTTTAAAAAAATTTTTTTTTTACTTTTTTCATGTTAATATTAAGTCTTTCTAGGGGACTTAAATATGCAATCGCTCAATCAATTTTAATATATATGCAATACTTTACTACTGTATATAGCGATACCATTCATTTCCTGTTACACTCCGCCTATGGGCTATAGCAGGATGTAATAGGAGCGCAAATACGGCAGCTACAGAGACATTCATTAGGCTATTGCCATTGCTACCAAAAACGCCCCCTCAATTGCGTTGCAGGGAGACAGGCAATTGGGGACCATGGCCCCAACCTCTAATCTCTTAGACGCTGCAGTAAATGGCCTGGATCAGAGCGGTCTCCGATCCTAGCTGCTAGCGGTTGCCAGCTGTGAAACAACTGGCACCCAGAGGCTCAGGACATAAGCCCGATCCATACCATCTTGACGCCACCCTTGCACAAATTTATGCCACAGGACGTTAAAGGGCTAAATTTTACTTACCTCTCCTCTTTACTCTCTGGTCAGAATGTCGTCTGTGGCAATATCTAGAGGTGCAAAGGATCCCAGGATCTGGCAGAGGTGGAGAGGAGCGCAGGATCGGGGAGAGGAAGAGCAGCATAGGATCGGGGAGAGGAGCGCAGGATCGGGGACAGGAGCGCAGGATCGGGGACAGGAGCGCAGGATCGGGGACAGGAGCGCAGGATCGGGGACAGGAGCGCAGGATCGGGGACAGGAGCGCAGAGTCGGGGACAGGAGCGCAGGTTCGGGGAGAGGATAAGATGGGCATAGGAGCGGAGAGAGGAGAGCAGGATCAGGGAGAGGGAATCGAGCACAGGATCGCAGACAGAGGGAAAGGAGCATAGGATCAGGGAGAGGGGGAGAGGAGCGCAGGGTCAGAGAGAGAGGAAGAGGAGCATAGGATCGGGGAGACGGGGGTAGAGGAGCGCAGGATTGGGGAGATGGGAAGAGGGGCAGAGGATCGGGGAGAGAGGGAGAAAAGCAGAGGATTGGGGAGACGGGGGGAGAGGAGCGCAGGATTGGGGAGATGGGGAGAGAAGCATAGGATCGGGGAGAATATGGTGGGGTGGGTGGGTGGGTGTGGAAGAGAAGCACAGGAATGGTGGAGAGGAGGAAAAAGCATAGGATTGAGGAGACTGAGGGAGAGGAGCGCAGGATTGGGGAGAGAGAGAGAGAGAGGGGCATAGGATCGGGAAGAGGGGAAGAAGAGCACAGGATTGGGGAGAGGAGAGCATCTGCAACTCTGGTCAGTAGTCTTTATGAACCTTTGGGGCAGCACGAGTCCCCAGTTTGCAGTAATGTCTTCTGACATCGGAGATGAAGAGGGGGGTCAGCAGCGTCCCTATTTCCTGCTCTAAGGTCTGAGCTCCAGCTTCTATTACCGTTCACTTTGTATTTAGCAAATGCTTTTGGGTAACATACTATAAGTGCGGCACTTTGTAATGCGCCTGATTTTGGGGGCGTGCGGGAGGCGGGGCGCACTAGAACCGTACATAGCTATAGATTTATATCTTCAGTACGGCAATCCTAGGCGCATTACTGCTGGAACAGGTAGAGCACTTTCAAAGTGGTTCACCTGAGACAAAAAATGTCATACAAGCGCTAGAAGGCGCCTGATTTATGACCTGCAGTAGAACAGGT
This sequence comes from Phyllomedusa bahiana, assembly GCA_025379985.1. Lineage (NCBI taxonomy): Eukaryota > Metazoa > Chordata > Amphibia > Anura > Hylidae > Phyllomedusa > Phyllomedusa bahiana. The sequence continues at coordinate 60,626 of JAODAL010007912.1, read as the reverse complement.
TCATAAATGTAGGCGCATTCTACACTATTAAAATGCGCATAAAAGTGGCGTCTAAGCGCCAAAATTCATACATGTCGCCCTATGTTTTATATTTTACACCTCCTTTAATATGGTCGTGCTCAGGTGACTGAGTACAACTGTTTGAGATCCTTGAAAAAAAATTGCAAATTCAAGATCCATCAACAGCAACTTTCCTTAGATGTTTTCAACAAATAAATTTCAATAGTTTCACAGTTTGGGTAAGGTAAAAAAAGCAACGTCCATCCTAGTTTCAGCCTGTTGTGCTAAGGATTGATCCAGAGGAAGGCAAAAACCCATAAATGAAGGTATAAGCCAATTGGTCCTCATTTTAGGGAAAAATTCCTTCCTACATCCAATCTGGCAATCAAAAAATTCCCTGGATCAATGACCCCTCTCTGAATCCCGTCACTGTAACTTGTTATATTATTATGCTCCAGAAATGCATTTCCAAACATTTTTGAACTCGGTTATTGAATTCACCATGACAAGTCCCTCTGGCAAGAATTCGCATAGTCCCCCACTGCCTTACAGTAAAGAATCCCTTTCTATGTTTATGTAGAGAACTTTCGTTCCTCAAGATGTAGAGGATGCCCCCTTCCGATCTAGATACGCCCTGGTATAAATAAATCTTGGGAGAGATCTCTATATTGACCTTTGGATGTATTTAAACATATTTATTATGTCCCCCGAAGCCTTCTTTTCTCTAAACAAAATAACCCTAATCTTGCCAAACATCTGTGTACTTAGTCCCCCCAGACATTTATTTATTTATTTTTGTTGCCCGCCTTTGGTACCTGTTCAAGCTCTACAATGTCTTTCCTGTGCAAACTGGTGCCCAAAACTGTCCCAATATCCCCTGTGTGTCTAACCAGTGACTTGTATAATGGAGAAAAATGTTTTCTCAACTGTGCATCTATGCCCCTTTTAATGCACACCATGATCCTATTGCTTGGCTGCTGCTGCCCTGACACTGGCTGCTACAATTAAGTTTACTGACCACCAGGATTCCCAAGTCAATCCCATGTCACTTTTACCCATTGTATTTTCCATTTAACATGTAGTCATGTAATGGATTTCTCTTCCCCATGTGCATAACCTTGAGCATTTATCAGTGTTAAACGTCATCTGCAATTTCCCTGCCCAGTCCCTCTAACTATCCAGATCTCCTTTGTAATAACATATTATCCTCTATTGTGTTGATTACTTTTAGCAGAGCTTATACGTCTGCAAAGATCGATATTCTACTGTGTAATTCCCCTGTGTAAGATCATTAATGAAAAAAGTTGAAGATGATAGGGCCCCAATAACTGAGACCCTTGTGGGTACCCCCACAGTAACAGCGATCCAAGTCTGAGTATGTACCCGTAATTACGTACCCTTTGGTTTTCTATCAGTGAGCCAGTTGCTTACCCACTTGCATACATTTCCCCCCCAGTCCAAGCATTCTCATTTATTTACCAACCTTTTATGTGGCACCCGAGTATAAATGCTTTAGAAAAATCTAGATATATGCATCCAGTCCTCACCCCGATCCGTTCCTAGCAGCTGACTTCCTCATAGAAAGCTGGTGAGATTAGTCTGACCGGACCGATCCTTAAGAACCCTTGCCGGAACGGCGTTATACATTTTTTTGTCAGTTGAGATACTCCAGGATAGCAATCTCTGAGAAAACCTTCAAACCTTTTACCTACTACAGCGGTTAAGCTTACCGGCCTATAATTCCCTGATCTCTTTTTGAGACCCCTATTTGAAATATTGCAACACACAATTGCTATGCGCCAATCCTTTGGGACATACCCCGTTATTAGACAGCTCCAATGAATATTAAGAATAGGGGCCTATCATGACATCACATAACTCCCTTAGACACGTGGTGTATGCCATCTGGACCTGGATTTGTTCTATTTTAATCTCCTAAGGCGAGCTGCACTTCTTTCTAGGTTAGGACAAGAAACTTTTAAGTTGAGTTTACCACATCTCTCTGATCAACAGGAAGGTCATCCTCCTCGGTAAATACAGTGGAGAAAAAAGTGTTTAATACGTTTCTTTTTTCATCGATTCGCCCTCACTGTCTCACCCTCAGTATTTTCAAAGGGCCAACATTTTCTGTTTTAATCCTATTTAACTATTTATATAGTTATAAAATAAATTTTGGGGTTAGTTTTACTTTCTATAGCGATATGTCTTTCCGTCTCACCAGCTTTGCTTCCTTTATCTTTATTTTTACATACTTTATTTTTTCCTATAGCTTCTTAGTGCTCTTCACTCGCCCTCCTGTTGTAGTAGGTGAAACGCTTTTCTTTTGTTTTTTATAGCCTCTTATACATCCCTGTTGATCCACCTTGGGTTTTTTCCTGTTTTCTAATTTTTTATTACCATAAGGTATGTACCTCTCACAGTGGTAGCCTAGGATGTTTTTAAAAATATCCCATTTATTATTAGTTCTGCCATATTTAAACACATTGTCCCAATATAAAAACGTATTGCTTCTTAAATACGTTTCCACCCTCAGGTTCTGGCATAAGGCTCTCTGGCTGATTTGTTGATCATAGGGAGACCCCCCTGGAATCTGCTGCTCTAGGGCATTTGATATAATTCTGGAGGGATCAGTGGATTTTGGTACCTGCGTGCAGTAGTCGATCCTCTCCAGTATCATGGAGAAGTGTGGCCGGTCCTCGGGTTGGTGCTGCCAACATTGTGTCATTATTCGGTAACTATAGAGACATAACAGGAAAAAAGACATCCGGCTATAATAATACAACCTTGTTTATCTGTCTCCAACACTCCCCAACCCTGACCAGACAAACATCATACACAGAATACAATAATCCATCTTATACTCTAGTCACATCTAGAGCTGCATCCAAGAATCTTTGGCTGCAACTTAGAATCCATCCATGTTGCTCTGACAGACACGGATGCCAGGTTGAATGCTGCAGCTCTTAGAGCATTAACCATATGTATTACTTAACAAGCAGGTGGAGGCCCAACTCAGCACTGCCCCAGTTCATATCCTATATAGTATTGTACTATATTCTACTCCAATCACATCCAAATCTGATTTTAACAGACACTGAACATTGTGGGTTCATAGAGCATTTGATTGATTAGATATATAGATAGATAGATAGATAGATAGATAGATAGATAGATATAGACCGGAGGTTTGAGGCCCAGCGCAGCACTGCCCCAGTTCATATTACATATTCTCCAGTCACATCCAAAGCTGCTTTCGGAACATTTCTGGTCTTTATAAATTATGTGGGATTTCAGATTTATTGCATTTTCACAGGGAGATTAAGAAGATGCAAAAAAACAAAGAAAAAGGTGGTTTGAAATGTCAAACAAAAATTCAGTTTTCCATAGGAGCGGCTCTAGAGCCATAAAACTTCGCTGCCGACCGTGGCGTGATCGCGGCTTACGCAGTCCGTAGTGGGCGGAGCTCCGAGTCATACGACTGCTTGTACAAGTGAATGAACCTGAAACAAGTTACCACTGCAAACTGGTAAATGGGAAACAGCAGAATTTTGTATGCAGCTCTGGATGTGACTGGAGTCTGTACAATGGACCAGGCCGGAGTTCTCCTTTAAGTATTTTGTATGCAGATATGCAGTTCCGCACCCTAGGGGGATGCTGCTGTGTATGACAGGTGCTGCTCCTCCTATTTGTTTGTGGTTTATTGTGCTCCAGAAACCTTTTTTTGTTAGCAGTTAGAAATGTTTGGCCTCTCGCAGTCCCCCTGACACTGAAAGTTTAGGCCGACTTATATCACTGAGTAACTTTACATGTGGACTGAGGATGACTACATCCAATAGAGTGCGCTGTGGAGCTCCTCAGCTCTTTTCCCATAAGCCTTTGCTTTATGAAAAAACAGTCAGTGAGGTCTGAATGGCAAGTAAATCCTCACCCTGACCAATTTGATGACACTCCTCAAGGAGAGATTTTTCACCATCTTAAGCCACTCTTTGCTCTCCACCCAGCCAAACCAGTAAGTTCACAACTGGCCTGATGAGGGGCAAATACCCCGAAACAGCTGTCTTAGTTGAACTTAACAGGTTCGGCTCGAAATCCCATTCACATTGCTAGGCTCCTGTGAGCCTACATGTGACTTGGGATAACTGCCTCCAATAGAGTGTGCTGTGGAGCTCCTCAGCTCTTTTCCCATAAACCTTTGCTTTATGCAAAACAGTCAGTGAGGTCTGAATGTCAAGTTAATCCTCACACCGATCAATTTATTGGTCCCTCTCCTGAAGGAGAGATCTTTCCCCTTCTTGAGTAACTTTACAATCACTTTGCATTTAGCTTGAGTTATATTATTAATTCTACTCTAGTCACACCTAGATCTGTGGTCACAATATGTACACTCCAGTCAAATCCAAAGCTGTCTTCCAGACAGAAGGTAATGTCTATACTCTAGCAAGTCTCTAAGGAATGATGCTGGTGCCGTGATCACCTGTCATTACAGGAGGAAGCTGTGGTGCAGCCAAAAATGTTGCCCCATGGGACTGATGTTTAGTTTATGGCTGCTTACTTTTTACAGACCACGCCCCCTTTTTAGACCACACCTCTTTTTACAGGCTCCGCCTCACTCAAATCAAAGTTGCCACTTTTAAAAAAAAAAAATCATGTTTCTATGTCCAGTTCTAATAAAAGAAAAAAAAAATCATGTTTTTCTGGCAATGGAGCGGTGCGAGGGCTTTTTTTATTGGCGGGATAGGATTTTTTTGTGAGGCTGGATGGAAAAAAGGAAGGGAAATTCCGGCAATAGTTTTTATCTTTATTTTTTGCAGATCAAGTAAAAATCATTTTATAGAATGTTATGTTGTCGTTATAACAAAACCGTTATAATCTGTGAAAATATTTTTTGGGACATACGCTGTTGATTTGTTCAAATTTTGACACTTGAATCTTGATGTATGCAATTCATAACCTCCTTTTTCATTTTCTGTATCGTATTTTATTGAGATAAAAACCTTAATAAAAACACAATTAGAAAAAAACATTTTTGGGGGGTAATTGGGGGTTTTGTGGGGTTTTTTACATTTTTTTTTTTTAATTATTGTAAACTTTTTTAATTTGATTTTACCTTTTTTTTAAAAAAAAAAATAAATAAATGTTAGGCCCAATTTGGGCCCAGAGAGTGCGCTTCCCTGATAGCTTGTATAATACATAGTGACACATTACTGTATTATTATGTATTATACTGGATGTGACAGGCGCCTCTCACACTCTGTCTGTGGCCTAATAGGCTCCTGTATATGATTTCGCCTCACAGCTGCCGTGGCAACTATGGGCTCCCTGCTATCGCATTGCAGGGGTGCCCATGGGTGACAGAGGGCACTCCCTACATGCTACGGCATCTAGGGGGTTAAATGGCCGGGCTCGGAGCCAGCTCTGATCCTTGCTGCTGCCCGGCTCCTGTAGCAGATGATGTGGGCACAACTTTAGAATCTGCACCAACCGAGCACCATGTACGGAGTCCAGGAGCCTTGCCAACTCTCCCAGAGGTCCTGGATTGTCCCCCTGACCATGCCCCCAGCTAGCTATGCCACTGCTGTTGCACTATAGGCTAACACTGGGTAGCGGGTCTGTACTCCGACTCATAAAGGGTGATCCTGAGCAGAGGCCCCCTTCTGACATCCTGATTGGGCAAATAGTAAAAAGGTACCTTGGTAAATCCACAACATAAAGCTCTAATACTGAAACCATCATCTGATATACTTTAACCACAAAGGTACCAGGAAACCATCAGGATTGTGAATGCAGCTCTGGATATGACTAGAGCATAAGACGTATATAATTGAAGATCATTGTAAGAAAAAAAAGGCAATTTATTATTTCAAAAGTGACTTTTTATGCAGATCTTAGTCAAATATAAGGTTTATCTACATACACGGGTCCTGGGCAGTTTTTGGGGGGATCCATCCTTCCTCCACTTGTGACAAATTCCAGCACTTCCTGATTGCTTTTACTGGGGTACGGCATGTATCCCAAAGAGAAGATCTCCCAAAGCAGGACCCCAAACGACCTGGAGGGAGAAAACCGCAGTGAAATGAAAGAAAAAAATATTCAGCAGATTTATCTACTTCTGGGAAAGCTGGCTGATGACCAATATGGCTGCCATTATAACTGCTGTTCTAGGGGACACCCAGCTGTCCTAGATCTTTGGAAGCTGCCTAGTTAGGAAGTGGAGCTGACTCTTGAGGCCACTACTGGAGGTGATTTTTGGGTCCCACCATTGGAGTTGATTCTTGAGACCCACCATTGGAGTTGATTCTTGAGACCCACCATTGCAGTTGATTCTCGGGGCCCCACCGATGGAGTTGGTTCTTGAGGCCATCAATGGAGTTGATTCTGGAATTGACTATTAGGCCCCACCAGTGGAGATGATTCTTGGGGCCCACCAATGGAGTTGATTCTTGGGGTCCACCAGTGGAGCTGATTCTTGGGGCCCACCAGTGGAGATGATTCTTGGGGCCCACCAATGGAGTTGATTCTTGGGGTCCACCAGGGGAGATGATTCTTGGAGCCACCAGTAGAGCTGATTCTTGGGGTCCGCAGTGGAGTTGATTCTTGGGGCCCACCAGTGGAGCTGATTCTTGGGGCCCCCTGTAGAGCTGATTCTTGGGGTCCACCATTGGAGTTGATTCTTGGAGTCCACCAGTCGAGCTGATTCTTGGAGCCCACCAGTGGAGTTGATTCTTTGGGCCCACCAGTTGCGATGGACACCGCATCAGAAACATGACAGAATCCTTTGTAGTCAATGGGGTCCGACAGGCGCTGGTCATGTCCCTCATCAAATGGGTCTGATCACACCTCTGTGACGGAGCTTCCAAACACAACCTCGGGCGCAGATATGAACTGGGTCTAAATACCGGTCTTTACAATTCTGGAGCATCTTCTCTTATAACTCTTTATTGTCCTGTTCCTATGTTGTTCCAAAATTTTTTGTAAAACAGACTATTCGGGAACGGCCATGTGTCCTCTTTAACTCTGCAAAGGCACCATTGTGGACCCCGGTAAAGCTGGGTGACCATCCCAGATTTTGCCAAAACGTACGGGACCTTATATTTACACAAGACTGATCGCTTTCCACATGCATCACTCACAGATATGAAGGAATTACTGATACTTTGGGTTTCTACAAGGGATCTGTAGAGCAGATGTGTTTTTGTTGACTTTGCTTCGGTTTATTGATTTGCTCTAACAGGGGAGACTCACCATGTGTCGGTCTTAGATGTAAAAATCCCTTCCATGAAGGCCTCCGGGGGCATCCACTTTACCGGCAGCATAGCGCATCCTCCTTTACTGTAATAACTGGCCCTGAGGAGTAAATGTTCATTTACTGGTTAATAAAACAGCTTTGCAGCTTTTCTCCTCCAAACATGAGGTTAAATAATATGTATACATAGGGGTGTACCAGCTCTACTACAAAATCTGTCTTATAGACCTCTTTCTGCTGATTAAAATGAGGGCTCCGCCATCATCGTGGGACAAAGTATCCCAATGTTATTGTACTTCAAAGATCAGAGCTTAAATTGGTTCGCCGGGACTATCTTTTTATTTGTTATATAGCAGACAACTTAATTATATTGAACTTTATATTTGATACTTATTTACCTGTTCTGCTTTGCAAAACCTGGCAGAGAGCCCTTTACTCCCTTCCTTCCTACTTCCTGCATACCATGTGTCATCCATTGATTACATGACTTTGCTTCTGCCTCAATGGACGTTTTGTCATCACTCAGTTAAACCCAGGCTTTGAAGCCAGGCTCAGTTCAAAACACTCCCCTGTAGTGGGTGTGACCTGAACGGGAAAAAGATTGACTGTTACATGAGGCATTCTCTCTGCAGGCGGGGAGTGATTACAGGGGAAGGGAAATGTTTGTTACTCTGCTTAAATTTTCTATTATTAAGGGAAAGCATAACCAGCATTACAAAGCCCTTTGGGGGTTGTGTACTGTACAAATTTTGTGATGTCAATCCCCTAAGAGGCCCAACCCGCTTTCCCACAAAAAAAACTGATTGCTATGGGGAATGTGGCGTTGCCCACCTTTCTTGGATGCTAGATAGGCGATCCAATGTACAGGAAAGCTGGGTGGTGCCACATTCCCCACAGCAATCATTGATTGATGATTGAGTTGTGATAGGATAACTGTGTACCTGCTGTGAGGGATGTGCTGCACATACATAAAAATATAAAGACCAAATTATATATTTGTACATGTATTACAAATATTATAGGATGTTACAAACTGTGATTGGTGCACTGTACCATGCACAGCCTGCTGCAGGCAACCAGAAAGTGAAGTGGAGCAGAGATACAGGGGCATGAGGTGTACATGTCTGAGAATGATAATGTAAGGTTGTACAGGGCTCCATAGTGCTAGGAGAATTAGGGGTTGGTGCAGGGAGGTCCTAGTTTGTAACTGCAATGGATTCTGGGATTTGTAGGAAAGATATGCTGGAGAACCACCAACACTCCCTCGAGCAGGAAGTTTCACTGATCTTATGATAGATGAAAAAGGAGGCAAAAGAAAAGAAACACATGAAGGTAGGTGAATTTCTTTACTTTTTGATATAAATACTGATTATAGTGTTCTATGGAATCTTTAAACTCACGGATAACCCCTAAGAGGGATGGGGGTGCTGTTGCATTATTGTCTATGGAAAATGGCTGATGATGATGGTGGGAAAGGGTACTGCAAGTAAGTAGAAGAATCGTCAAATGCTAAATACAATAACTTTAGAAGAAAGCATCAGAAGGAATTAACAAATGTCTCATTTTGATCAAAAAGTGTAGTTTTACAAGATGATACAAAGTATTACAAATGTGATACATTACCTTAAAATGATATACAATGTGTTTGCCTCATTTACTGACAGTTATGGTAAAGCTAAGGGGGAGCATGTTGGGGTTCACTTTAATATAAACAGAACATACTGGTAATAATCTCTGTGACTTTCCTCTGAAGCCTCCATTTACAAGGAATTACTGCAACTAAATGTGCTATAATTTCTGGTAATTCTCTTAAGGAAAACGACGATCTTCGGCTCTTAGATATAATTATAACGAGCGGTCGGCGCTTTTACAATCTGCACAACATCTGATCTGACCTTTCAGGGTTGTTATTGGCGTTCCGGTCATTAAATATTAGTTGTGTGCTCTGCTTTGAACCTGCTGCTTCCCAGCGTCCACTCTGAGCTCAGTGTTCTCAATTTGCAGGAAAGTAAATATTTCAGGTCCCCCCACGAACCTTCTTATGGGTTTTGTTGTAGTATTTATCGGTTGCTGGATGTTCTTTGCTTCTTCACTTGTCAGTCTTCACCTTTGGGCGCTGCAGTAAAGCAGCTGATGTACATAAGCTTTAAAGTAGATCTACTGCCACAATGCCCTATCTGAGTATCCGGCAGCAGAAAGGATGTGGTACCTGTTCCTGATATACATGGTGACTAATTGGTTACCACAGTATAGCATGGTGGCTCAGTCATTAGCACAAGATAGCGTAGTGGCAGTGGTTAGCACAGTGCAGCCTAGTGCCTCAGTAGGTAGCACAGTGCAGCATGGTGGCTCAGTGGTTAGTAAAGTATAGTGTTGGCTCAGTGGTTAGCACAGTGCACCTCAGTGCCTCAGTAATTAGCACAGTGCAGAACAGTGACTCGGTGATTAGTACAGTGCAGCACAATGCCTCAGTGATTAGCACAGTAGTTCAGTGGTTAGCGCAGTGCAGCTCGGTGACTTAGTGGTTAGCACAATGTCTCAGTGCTTAGTACAGTACACTGTGTTTCCCCGATAGTAAGACACCCCCGATAGTAAGACGTAGCGGTGTCTTAGGGAGGTCGCCTAATGTAAGACGTACCCCGAAAGTAAGACGTAGCGCGGCCTTGATGACGTCACTGCCTCGTGCCGGGATGAGCGCGCGGACGGCAGTAGCAGCGGAGCAGGAGGAGGCGGCGCGGCGCGGGAGGCCGGAGCAGCGAGGAGGCGGCGCGGGAGACGGAGCAGCGAGGAGGCGGCGCGGGAGACGGAGCAGCAAGGAGGCGGCGCGAGAGACGGAGCAGCGAGGAGGCGGCGCAGGAGACGGAGCAGCGGGGAGCCAGGTAAGTGTTTTTCTGCCTACAGCTGGCCCTATACCTGTCTACAGCAGGCCCTATACCTGACTACAGCTGGCCCTATACCTGCCTACAGCCGGCCCTATACCTGCCTACAGCCGGCCCTTATACCTGCCTACAGCCGGCCCTATACCTGCCTACAGCCGGCCCTATACCTGCCTACAGCCGGCCCTATACCTGCCTACAGCCGGCCCTTATACCTGCCTACAGCTGGACCTATACCTGTCTACAGCTGGCCCTATACCTGCCTACAGCCGACCCTATACCTGTCTACAGCCGGCCCTATACCTGTCTACAGCCGACCCTATCCTTGTCTACAGCTGGCCCTATACCTGCCTACAGCCGACCCTATACCTGTCTACAGCTGGCCCTATACCTGCCCTATATAAGACATTCCCCGAAAGTAAGACATACTGGGACTATTGGGGAAAAAAGAATGTAAGACGCTGTCTTACTATCGGGAATACACGGTAGCTCAGTGGTTAGTAAAGTATAGTGCAGTGGTTAGCATAGTTCAGCATGGTTGCTTAGTGGTTAGCATGTGTAGCACAGTGGCTCAGTGTTTAGCCCAGTGCAGCATGGTGGTTTAGTGGTTATCATAGTGCAGGGCAGTGGTGCAATGGTTATCACAGTGTAGCGCGATGGCACAGTGGTTAGTACAGTGTTGCGTGCGACTCAGTGGTTAGCACAGTGCAGCACGGTGGGTCAGTGGTTAGTATGTGCAGCACGGTGGTCTTTGGTTAGAACAGTGTAGCACAGTGACTCATTGGTTATCACAGTGCAGCACGGTGTCTCAGTGGTTATCACAGTGCAGCACGGTGTCTCAGTGGTTATCACAGTGTAGTGTGGTGGCACAGTGGTTATCACAGTGTAGTGTGGTGGCACAGTGGTTATCACAGTGTAGTGTGGTGGCACAGTGGTTATCACAGTGTAGGATGGTGGCACAGTGGTTAGCACAGTGTAGGATGGTCGCACAGTGGTTAGCACAGTGTAGGATGGTCGCACAGTGGTTAGCACAGTGTAGGATGGTCGCACAGTGGTTAGCACAGTGCCGCACGGGGTCTCAGTGGTTATCACAGTGTCGCCGGGTGGCACAGTGGTTATCACAGTGTAGGATGGTGGCACAGTGGTTATCACAGTGTAGTGTGGTGGCACAGTGGTTATCACAGTGTAGTGTGGTGGCACAGTGGTTATCACAGTGTAGGATAGTGGCACAGTGGTTAGTACAGTGTAGCAGGCGGCTTAGTGGTTAGCACAGTGCAGTGGTTAGCACAGTGAAGCACGGTGGGTCTTTGGTTAGCACAGTGTACCATGGTGGCTCAGTGGTTAGTACAGTGTAGCATGGTGGCTCAGTGGGTAGCACAGTGTACCATGGTGGCTCAGTGGTTAGCATTGTTGCGCTGGGGTCCTGCATTTAAATCCCACTAAGGACATCTGTGTAACGGATGCTGGTAGTGGATCCGCTGGCCCACCGCAAGTGATGGTGTAAGCTGTACCAGGGGGCGGACTCTAAGTAGAACCCGGTTTTCACCAGAGCCCGCCGCAAAGCGGGATGGACTTGCTGCGGCGGAGAACTACCAGGATGCCCCACTGGCGTGACTTGCTTGCGGTGGCGGCCGGGGTAGTGCGTGGTACAAAATCGTAAGACGTAGGCGAAGTCGGGGACAGGCAAGAAGTCAGGGCAGGCGGCAAAGGTTCGTGGTCGAGAAACAGGAGCGTAAAGGTTCGGTACACGGAAGACAGGCTATGAGGCAGAAGACGCTTTCTCTAAAGGCAGTACGGCACTAAAGATCCGGCAAAGGTGACCCGGAAGGAAGGAGGTTAAATAGGGTCACCTGCCAGCCTTTACCAATAATGGACGTACTGGCCCTTTAAATCCCCGAGAGCCGGCGCGCGCGGGCATGCGCATACCGGCCGGCCAAGAGGACGGGAGGACGCGGGAGCGCAGTCAGGTAAGGAGGGAGCCGGGAACCCGACCGTGAACCGGCAGTCGCCGCCGAAACCCGACGGGCGGCAGCACGAGTGCGCCCGCAGCCCGGGCGAGGGGCTGTGGGACCACTCGTAACAATCTGCATGGAGCATGTATGTTCTCCCCATGCTTATTTGGGTTTCCTCCGGGTTCTCCGGTTTCTTCCACACTCCAAAAACATACAGATATTTTAATCTGGAATTTAGACTGTGAGCCCCAATGTGGACAGGAAGCGATGTGACTGATGACAATCTCCGTACAGTGTCACAGAATATAACGGCGTTATGTATTTTTTTTTATTTTTCAGATATATTATGTAGTTTGCTCTTCAGTATTCTCTCTGATGCTTCTGCCCCCCTTGTTTGCTACTTCCTGAGCCGCAACATGACAGACACTCATTGGGTGAATTCTTTTTGTCACTATTGTATTATTGTCACTTTCACGTGTATCAGTATTTATGGTCTATTATATTTGATACTTATGGGTCCGTTTTTTTCCTGGTTTGGAAATGTTTTTCTTTCCTTTTTATGTTCACGTCAGCTTGTTGTATTCCCAGAACACTGTGAGCCTCTATGTCTGTGTTATATACCTTGACAGGTTAATGGTGCCATCATTCTTTTTGACACTTTGGGTGGCATGTACGAAAGGGTTGTTCACCCATTTTCTGGCGTACAATGCACCTGACTGAGCGTCTATGGTGTCTAATGCACCTAATGAATGTGTTCGGCGCATTGCTCGTAAGATTCAACACTTTCTAATGCACCTAACATGAGGTGGTGTTCTGGGGGCGTTGCACCACACTTGTAATATTAGACACATCTATGAATGTGGTTTAGCAGAACCAGGCGCAATACTGCTCGGACAGGCAGACCTATGTCAATGTGATCTGCCTGAGCCTGAGGAGTCGCAGTGGAGCTGGATTTGTTGTTAGAGAAAAAAAAATGTCAAATATTTCTCAACTTCCACCAGTGCAATAATAAAAAGTGATTTCTGATAAGTATTATCAAAGTATAGAAAATGTAATTATTTAAATTTGATGAAAAATATATATATAAATTAATATAAAATATATAATACCCCAAAAAATAAAAAAAATATCTCCTTAAAAGGGTTTTTTTAAAAAATTAATAGAATTTTAAAACAAAATTTACATAAAAAAACCCCATTGATGAGTTTTCAGATTTTTATTTTTTTAAAATTTTTTACTACATTAAATTGAAATGTATTTTGCTGCCTCGCCTTATTCTGCATACGCAAGAGCCGGCATCACAGGATTGCGGGGACCGTGGCCATCAAGGAAATCGTCCCATATTTCTATTATGACATGTTATTCAATGACCCTTCTTTTTTAACAGCCTGTTATAGATTTTATACATTTTGGGCATTATAAGGGCCCCCTAAGTTCCCATAATTCCCCAAAACACCGGCGATGGGCGGGGACTTTAGACTCCATTATAATCGCGCAAAAAACATTTCATACATTCAGGCGCATTTTTACATGAAAACAGACAATTACTTCGAGCGCCTGCGTTCATAATTTTGGCCTTTGTGCGACAGATGACAGGTCAGTAATTGGCGTCCTTTACCCGAACACTGCTGCACCCCTGTTTTTCTGATTTATAATGGGGCGCACTCCAAAACTAGGTGCTTTATAGGCCCCCCGGGGGCACTTTGTAATGCCCTGAGATCGGGGCTTTTCTGGGGGCGGGGGACTAAAGGGTATGTTTCTACACATTTAGACGGGGGCGGCAAAATGGGGGCATTACGGGCGGGACAGCCAACCAAGGTAAAAAGGGTTTACCTGGCTTGAGGGCGCATGGAATAAAAGCGGAAAAATTTTAATGACCGGAGCAGAAAAAAGGTTCAAAGATTCAGGGCATTTACATGGCAAGTGCACAAAAAAACTGTTGTTTTGGCACCAAAATACATACATGTCACCCTTTTATGAATTAAAGGAGTTTTCCCAAAACGTTCTTCAGGAAATAATATTTTGCAAGAAACCTTATGAGGAAAAAAGGTTTAATAAAAAAAACTTTTAATAAGTGAATATAAAATACAAAAAAAAGAGCCCTAAAGAAAAAAACAACAATAATTTTTTAAAAAGGGCTCCCCTATTGGGAAGCTTGACCAAATTTCCCTATCGGACCCCCAAATGGCGGGAGCAAAACCCCCCCCCCCTAAACCAACAAAAACAGGAATGTCGCCCCAATAAGGGGGGGCCTCAAGGAGCCTCCCCCCTGCAAGACGCTAACCCTATAAAAAACCTAATGTTTCCCCCTTTCCCCAACATTTTTCGACTCTCCAAAAAATCGCATCAGGGATGATGAAGATAATGGAGACCAAAAAGGATAAAGGGGCTGTATAAAAATTTTACAACAAGCCCTAATAATAACGGGCAAAGAATGTGAAAGTAATGCGAAAAAATGGTTTTATAAGATTCAGCGCCAGAAACCATCAAAAAGTAAACGCCTCATACACCGGTTTAAATTTTACTCACGGTTCCCCCAGGTGAGACAGCAATCAATGAAAAATATAAAGGAATGGCATCAAGAGGCGGGTACAGCATCAAACTGAGGATCTCAGAACGTACGTCCCTCACCCTTAAAAAGGGTTCCGGCAGGGGGCCGGGCCCCACTCCCGGAAAACCTTTAAGGTGAGGGACTACTGCTCTGACATCCTCAGTTTATGCCTTACCCAGCCTCTTGATGCCATTGCCATTCATTTTGATTGATTGCTGTCTCACCTGGGTAACCTGAGTAAAAAATCGGGTTTTATGAGGCTTTTACTTTTGAGGTTTCTCGCTAAATTTTATAAAACCATATTTTCAGCATACTATTCCATTCTTACCCAGTTATTTTTGAGGCTTGTTGAACATATTGTATACTACCCCCCTTTATCCTCCTTTTGCCCCTCCATTACTTCATCATCCCCTATCGATTTCTGGGATCGAAACATGTTGGGAAAGGAACCATTAGGTATTTATGGGGTTAGCGCTTGCGGGACAGGCTCCGCCAGGACCGCCCTTTTTGGGGCGACATTCCGTTTTGTTGGTAGTTGGGTTTAAATAGCTCCTGCCATTTGAGGTCTGATAGGGGAAAAGGTCAACCCTTCCCCAAGGTAGGTTTAAAATTATTGTTTTTTTTTTCTTTAGGGCGTCATTTTTTATGTATTTTATATTCATTATTAAAAAATTAAGTTTTATAGCCTTTTTTTTCCCCCATAGGTTTCCTTGATTCAGTTGGCTTGAGGAATTTTTTAGTGCTCCCCGCTCCTATGACCCCTTCGCACATTTGTCAAAAAAATATTTTGCGCAAATACACCCCAAACAATGCAACCTCATTCTCATAGAGCACAATGTAAAATACGCACCGTCAATCAGAGAACACATATTTTATGTGCGTCTGAAAAGAATTTTGTCAGTACGCAATGCAACGCAGGTACAACCTTAGAGGCAACCATGTGCCTCTGGCCACTGCGCCCTGTATACGCTTTTTCTTCCTTGCAAGCGTGTAATTTCAATCTCAAGGCAAAAAACGAGCGCCGTTTGTGCCGTGTACCTGTGCGCGCCACAATACGCCGTGTTAACCCGGCCAAAGGGGCCGTCCAGGTTTCTTTGTTTTCTTGAGTCATGTCCGACAAAGAAAATGTCGTTGGCCGTGTCCGACATAGGTATAAAAGATTTGTACCAAAAAACGGTCGTACAGTCTGATATCCGACACTTCTGTCTGCGCTAATTCTTGGGGCGAATCGCGTCACGTTCACAGGATTAGATGCATTTATTAATGTTGCTGAGCAGAAGGCGGCGCACAAAACGTGCAACTCCGGGCTATTTCCAAAATGATGAGGCTCAGACAAGTTTGTCGCATGTAAATGTGTCTCAAAACGGGACAGATCTAGAAAGTGCTGGGAGACGATCTCATACAGATTAACGAATTACTAACCTAACAAGATGCAGGGCTGTCCAGTCCGAGAGCATTTTTACACATCTGCCCCATAGTGTTTATGTGCTTTATTGATGCTGTGTGTTTTGTCAGGTTTGTGTTTTATACCTTTATTTATACTGATATGTGTATGGCATTAAAGGGGTTGTCTCACAATTTATTCTTACCTCAGACGTATTGTTGGGTTTCTTTGAATTCAGGGGCGTGTTTTCTGGCTTCCACATCCTGCATAAAAGCCAGGGCCCTTTTGTTATAGCACCAGTCTGGCAGCCATCAAGGGGGGATCAAACAGTCGTAGCTATACGACCAGTGCTGGAAGGCCTATGGGGAAATCAGACACGTCTGTGCTATAAAAAAACAGTGCTTTGCACCCTATCAGGAGAGATTGAACAGGTCGTAGCTATAAACAACCAGTGCTTGCAGCCCATCAGGAGAGTCAAACCCTGTAGCTATAGCGACCAATGCTGGCAGCCTATCGGAGAATTGAACAGGTCGTAGTATACACCCGTGCTGGCACCTATAGGGGAGATTGAAAGGTCTGAGCTATAGCAACCCAGGCTGACAGCCTTAGGAGAGAAATTTAACAGGTTTGTAGCTATAGCGACCTAGGACTATGCAGCCCATCAAGAGGGGATATCTGGAATAGGGAGGACACTGTTAAGGACCCAATATTGCAAAGTGACTTTTTTTTGCAAGATCTTTAACATAAAAAACAGCAATCCCTATAGTGAGACAACCCCTTTGAAGGGATGGTGTCATCAAAAAATGACTTATTGTTTAACTGACATTTTTAAGTTAAACTAAATTTTTTTATGACTTTTGGGATTTTTTTTTAAATTTTCCATTTCACTTTCAATATTTTTTTAAATTTCTTAAGTCATGCAATTTATTTGGGGGCACTACCTAAATAAAGTCTGATACTTCCTGTTCGTTGAGTAAGATTTTCATAGTCCCCCCATTTTCACACAAACAGGATCAAATTGAGAGGTGACACCCAAAGGTAAGATTACACAGGATCCCCCGTCACAATAGGGGATGCCAGCTCCCCCTCTCCTCCCCCTTTCCCCCACACTGACTTCTTCCCAGGTCACAGAGCATGCCCACAAACTCTCCTATAAAGGATCCACCCTTCCAAAGGAGATGTCACGCTCCCCTCTCCCTCCCCTTCCCCGCACCTGACTTCTTCCTAGGTCACAGGCATGCCCAAACACTCCCCTTTTGAAGGATCCACCTTCACAATAGGAGTGCACAGCTCCACCCTTTCCTCCCCTTCCCCCCACTGACTTTCTTCCCAGGCACAAGATGCCCACAACATCTCCATAGAAGGACCCCATTCACAATGGGGGTCCAGCTCCCCCCCTCCTCCCCTGCACACTGATTTCTTCCCCGGCACAAGAGCCCACAACACTCCCTATAGAAGGATCCACCAGTCAAATGGACTGTGTATGTAGCAGGGAAAAATTTTGGGCCTGGGTGGGGGGCTGGGGTCAGATATAGGGGCTAACGGGGGCAGGTTGGTTTTGCCCTTTTGGGTTCCAGGGCATTAACCAGTGGAGACCGGGCTTAAATCCTTGTCTCTCTCCCCACCACCCTTTTTCCCCACCCTTGGTTGAACTCGATGGCCATGTGTCTTCTTTCGACCTTAAAAAATTGTAAATTCACGCTCCCCTTCCTCCCCCCTGCACACTGACTTCTTCCCTGGTCACATATCATGCCCACAACACTCTCCTATAGAAGGATCCGTCATTCATTATAGGAGATGTCACAACTCCCCCTCTTCCTGCACACTGACTGCTCCCCCTCCCTGCACACTGACTTCTTCCCAGGTCACAGAGCATACCCACAACACTCTCCTATAGAAGGATCCACCATTCACAATAGGAGATGTCACAGCTCACCTCCCCCTGCACACTGACTTCTTCCCAGGTCATAGAGCATGCCCACAACACTCTCCTATGGAAGGACCCACCAGTCATAATAGGAGATGTCACAGCTCCCCCTCCCTGCACACTGACTTCTCCCCAGTCTACAGAACATGCCCACAACAATCTCCTATAGAATGATCCACCATTCACAATAGGAGATGTCACAGCTCACCTCCCCCTGCACACTGACTTCTCCCCAGATTACAGAGCATGCCCACAACACTCTCCTATAGAAGGATCCACATTCCATAGGAGATGTCACAGCTCACCTCCCCCTGCACCTGAACTCCCAGATTTACAGACAGCCCACAACACTCTCCTATAGAAGTCAATTGGATGATTGAAGCTGAAGCATGAAGCTGTTGTAAAGCATCTCTCTAAATGCTGTTAAAGCAGCGCAGCCAAGAAAGCTTTCCCCACAATCATATACAGACAACCGAATCAAGAACTCTACAATCAGAAAATAAAAACGGCGAAAAAAAAAAGAACATGAATCAGGGTCTTGTTTTAAGTAAAAAACAAAAAATTGGCGACATATTCCCTTTAAGTGATGACGTTCCGTTAGCAGAGCCCTCACTGCTGCACACACCACAGAAGAGCCGGCCGGCCTGCTGATTGGTGCACATGCGCTCTGGTCAACAGGCAGTCGGTGCTTTATTGTAGACACCCACAGCCCTCCCCAAGGGCTGCGGGCACTTAACTATAGCAGCGACGGCCTCCTGGCGAGCATGCATGCTGTGTGACACTACTCTGTATAGTGTGAGGTTTTGTTCAGGGGGGCTGCGGACAACTACACTATAGCGGTGATGGCTTCCCGACTAGCACGCTTGTGCACTAAGCAGCAGGCTGGCTGGGCCTTCTGTATTGTAGTCACCTACAGCCCGACCCAGACCAAACATATTCATTGTGCTGTCATATTTAGGGTGTGCGCCTTTTGCCGTTGTACTCTTTCCTTTTGTTCATTGATACATGTTGTACATAACACACGCCATCTAGTGGCAAATGCAATTATTACTGCGTATATTTAATTTAGGGGTTAAAAAGTGACAAATATTTTTATATCTCGAAAGGGGCAACGTTCCTCATTAGGGAGAGGCAGCATGTAGGTGTGTGGAGACTTAAACACCATTAGTCGCTCCACTGAAATTTAAATATATTCTAAAAGGCTCATGGGAAATGAGCCGGGACTCTACAGCGCCACCTATTTATGTAACATTGCTCAAGTCACACCCGATTTACTGAGCCTTGCAGTGTGAATGGGACGAGAGACAACCAGGTATTCATCTGCAGACAGCACTTTTGGGGTGTTTGTCTCTGGTTGGCTGTAAACCCATTTGCAAGGCTCAGTGAGTCAGATGTGAATTGAGAAGCGCTACATCTAGTAGGTGGCGCCGTAGAGTTCTCATTTCCCATGAGCCTCTGTGAAAATAGTTTTATGAGATAAAATGTTGAGAGTAGTTATCACTTCCCGAATCATTACAATATTTTACTCAGACGTGGCGTCCCCCGTAGAACAGGTGAATATATATACACACTTTCCAATCCTGCTGATTTGTCCAGAATTGAATGCAAGCCCCGTGACAACCTTTCATGGGTGATCCTGGCCGAGTCAGGGGTGTTATCAAGGTTCGGGTTTAAAGATACAAGATTTAATTTCTCAAAGGTTGGGAAGTGTGAGGGTGATGGGACGGGGACTCACCGCACCAGTCATGTTGGAGTTACACTTATAGAACTACTGTGAGCAGACAACAGCTTTAGTAACTACTGTGACACCTCACCCATAAGGAGATAAGGCCGTATCACAGGTGTCACAGGCTACAGCCACACAGAGCATCACAGCATGTTACAAGCAGTGCGCAACCTCCAGCCCAGCAGGGAGGGTAGAGATGACTGAGGGGTAACAACCTGAAATCATTTTACAGATACAGGAGTAAGAACCGGGAGAGCTGGAGACTGTGCCCTGCCCAGTACAGCACAGGCAGTGTGTAACCTCCAGCCCTGCAGGGAGGTCAGAGATGATTGGGGGGTAATAACCTAACATCTTAGAAGAGATGCAGGTGTATGTCTTAGTAGGGCTGAAGCGCATGTCACAGGCAGTGTGTTACCTCCAGCCCAGCAGGGAGGTCAGAGATGATTGGGGGGTAATCACCTAACATCATAGAAGAGATGCAGGTGTATGTCTTAGTAGGGCTGAAGCGCATGTCACAGGCAGTGTTAACCTCCAGCCAGCGGGATAGAGATGAATTTGGGGGAATTTAACCAACTCAAGAGAGATGCAGTGTAGCCCTTAGTATCAACGCATGTAAGGGTGGGGTTACCTCCAGCCCAGGGGCTTAATCATCTGTAGGACGCAGTCCGGAGGAGAGCAGCGCACACCTGATTATGCAGGTCTGTGGTTGTCACATTCTGCCCGATATTATATTGCTCAGAGACCTTCCTGTGACATCAGACGTTACAGCCACATGTGACAGCGCCCTAGGGGGCACTAGAGGACGGTTTATATTTTCAGTATTCAGCATTTGATATTGTGCCACATAAAAGGTTGGTAAGTAAAATGAGAATTCTTGGACTGGGGAAAATGTGTGCAAGTGGGTAAGCAACTGGCTCAGTGATAAAAAAAAAAAGGTGGTGATTAATGGTACAACTCAGACTGGATCCCTGTTTTCTAGTGGGGACCACAGGCTCAGTATTTGGGCCCTATCCTCTTTGAGATAATTCCCTAAATGATCTTACACAGGGATTGCACAGTAAAAAGATCAATCTTTGCAGATGATACTAAGCTCTGTAAAGGAATCCACCAATAGAGGATAATGTTTTAAATTACAAAGGGATCTTGGGTAAGAAGTGGCAGATGAGGTTTAACCAGATAAATGCAAGGGTTTTGCCAAAGGGGGGGAAAAATCCCTTACATGATTACATGTAAAATGGACAAACACTGGGTAAAAGTGACATGGAGAAGGACTTGGGAATCCTGGTGGACAGTAAACTTAACTGTAGCAGCCAGTGCAGGCAGCAGCTCCCAAAGGGCAAATAGAACCATGGGGTGCATTAAAAGGGCATAGATCAAAATGAGAGAACATTATTCATCCCAAATTTACAAGTCACTGGTCAGACCACACAGGGGATATTTGGGACAGTTTTGGCATCAGTGCACAGGAAAGACATTGTAGAGCTTGAAAAGGTACAAAGGGGCAACAAAAATAATAAACGACGGGGTGGAATGCAATATCCAGAAAGATGGAAAATTTAGGGTTATTTAGTTTTAGAGAAAAGACGGCTTCGGGGGGACATAATAAATATGTTTAAATATATTAAGGGCAATATAGAGATCTCTCCCAAGATTTATTTATACCCAGGACTGTATCTAGAACAAGGGGGCGTCCTCTACGCCAAGAGGAAAGAAAGTTTCTATATAAACATAGAAAGGATTCTTTACTGTTAGGGGCAGTGAGACTGTGGAACTCTCTGCCAAAAGGAACCCTTGGGCCTGGTGAATTCACTAACAGAGTTCAAGAAGGGTCTGAATGCATTTTGAGCGTAATAATATAACAAGTTATAGTGACCCCCGGGTTCTGGAGAAGGTCTGGATACATTTTAGATGTAACAATATAACAAGTTATAGTGGCTGGGATTCTGGAGAAGGGTCTGGATACATTTCTAGAGTAATAATAAACAAGTTATAGTGAACCGGGATTTTGGAGACGGGTCTGGATACATTTCTAGATGTAAAATAAACAAGTTATAGTGACCAGGATTTGGAGAAGGGTCTGGGGACATTTTTAGATGGAATAATATAACAAGTTCTAAGTGACCAGGATTCTGGAGAAGGGGCTTGGATACATTTTTAGATGTAATAATATAACAATTATAGTGACCGGGATTCTGGAGAAGGGTCTGGATACATTTCTAGATGTAATAATATAACAAGTTAAAGTGACCAGGCAAATCAAGAAGGGTCGGGATACATTTCTAGATGTAATAATAGAACAAGTTTATTGTGACCAGGATTCTGGAGAAGGGGCGGATACATTTCTAGATTAATAATAGAACAAGTTATAGTGACCGGGATTCTGAGAAGGGTCTGGATACATTTCTAGATGTAATAATAGAACAAGTTTTTAAATGACCAGGATTCTGGAGAAGAGTCGCTGATCCAGGGATTTATTCTGATTTCCAGATTGGAGTCGGGAAGGAATTTTTTCCCTAACACGAGGATAATTGGCTTCTACCTCATTGGGGTTTTTTTGCCTTCCTCTAGATCAACACTTTAGCACAACAGGCTGAACTGGATGGACGTATGTCTTTGTTCGGCCTGACAAACGATGTAACTATGTAACTTGTGGGATATTACCTGTATATATCACGAGCCATCCCGAAATCCCCAATTTTTGCGACTCGGCCGGGTCCTTGACAGGTGAGCAGGCAGTTCCTTGCAGCGATGTCTCTGAAAAAGACATGATCAATTGCTTTAATAAAGGTCAGCCTCCATCATGGCTGCACAGTGACGGCACCGTAGGACAGGTCGCTTCGCTCAGATGATCTGCAGGCGTTTATGCCAAGTTCCTTCACAATTTTGATTGTGGTCAGAATCTTGATTCCTTCTTACAAGAGTCACATGTACAGTATATATCTACAACAACCTCCCCAACCACCCGCGAGGAAACGAGCTGGGGTGGAAAAAGTAATAGTGCCCCCTTTACCAAACTAGAGCACAAGGCACACAGTGACCAGTGTCTTACTACTGAAAGTAGCGTCCATTTATTCCCCATCATACCACATAGTAATTTCTATGGTGCCTAACTCTTATCAGAACCAGCATGCAAGCCAAATCAAAGCCGGTGGAGGCCCATGCCAGGGGTACATGCCTATTCTTGAAGCCACCAGTGGAGATGATTCTTGGGGCCCACCAGTAGAGTTGATACTTGGAGCCACCTGTGGAGATGATTCTTGGAGCCACCTGTGGAGATGATTCTTGGGGCCACCAGTGGAGATGATTCCTAGGACCCATCGGTGGAGATAATTCTTGGGGCCACCAGTGGAGTTGATTCTTGGAGCCACCAGTGGAGTTATTTCTTGGGGCCACCAGTGCAGATGATTCTTGGGGCTACCAGTGGAGAGGATTCTTGGAGCCCACCAGTGGAGTTGATACTTGGAGCCCACCAGTGGAGATGATTCTTGGGGCCCAGCAATGAAGTTGATTCTTGGGGCCTACCAGTGGAGATTCCGAGGGTCCACCAGTGGAGTTGATTCTTGGAGCCACCAGTGGAGTGGATTCTTGGAGCCACCAGTGGAGTTGATTCTTGGGGCCCACCAGTGGAGATGATTCCTAGGGTCCACCAGTGGAGTTGATTTTTGGAGCCACCAGTGGAGTTGATTCTTGGAGCCACCAGTGGAGATAATTCTTGGGGTTACCAGTGGAGAGGATTCTTGGAGCCCACCAGTGGAGAGGATTCTTGGCGCCCTCCAGTGGAGTTGATTCTTGGGGGCCAGCATTGGAGTTGATTCTTGGGGCCCAACAGTGAAGTTGATTCTTGGGGTCTACCAGGAGTTATTCCGGGCACCAGTGGTCGATTTTGGGGGCCAACAGTGGAGTTGATTCTTGGGGCCAACAGTGGAGATGATTCTTGGGGCCCACCAGGGGAGTTGATTCTTGGGGCCACCAGTGGAGATGATTCTTGGGGCCAGCATGAAATTGATTCTTGGGGCCTACCAGTGGAGTTGATTTTGGGCCTACCAGTGGGTTGATCTTGGGCCCACCAGTGGAGATGATTCCTAGGGTCCACCAGTGGAGTTGATTCTTGGAGCCACCAGTGCAGATGATTCTTGGAGCTACCAGTGGAGAGGATTATTGGAGCCCACCAGTGGAGATGATTCTTGGTGGCCACAAGTGGAGGTGATTCTTGGAGCCCCCCAGTGGAGAGGATTCTTTGGGCTCCACCAGTTGAGATGATTCTTGGGGGCCACCAGTTGAGATGATTCTTGGAGCCCTCCATTAGAGTTGATTCTTGGTGGCCACCAGTGGAGGTGATTCTTGGGGCCCAACAGTGAAGTTGATTCTTGGGGTCTACCAGTGGAGTTGATACCTGGGGCCACCAGTGGAGTCGATTTTTGGGGCCACCAGTGGAGTGAATTCTTGGAGCCACCAGTGGAGTTGATTCTTGGGGCCCAACAGTGGAGTTGATTCCTGGGGCCCACCAGTGGAGTTGATTCTTGGGGCCCACCCTACAGCTACTGCACATGACTCTTGCTTTCTGACTCTCTTCCTGAAAATCAGCCTGCCATGGTTAGGGTCCCACCATGCCCAGGTGCCCCGGAGGGTTTTCCAGGCCTGCCCATCATGTACATAATACAGTACCATAATAACATTACTATACACTGCACAGAAAAATGCTCAGCATGGAATATCATAGCTTGCATGTAGTTATCTGAGGTCTAAATGCAGTTTTGCTTGTGAATAGAATGTTAAAAGGCAGAGTTGTTTCAGCCCAAAAAGAGGCTTTTTGCAGGTACCTGTGAATAAAGTGGTTCTCTTCCAGATACTGGCAGCCATTGGCTATATCACGAGCTACGTTGAGTAGGTCCAGCATGGTAAGAGAAGATGGCTGGTTCTATAACAAAATGGAAGTTGGAGAAAGTTAAAGGATAAAAAATATGCCAAAAGTTGGGGAAAAAAACTAAAAAAAAGGAACATTTTTCATTTATAAAAGCAATGCTCAAAAATGAATATCACTGTACAAAGAAAAATGTAAGAAATCCAAAAATTTCTGTACATAAATACACATTATACATAGTAGTATTCTGTTTCTATATTACCCCAGTGTCTACTAAATAAACAAAGTGCTATATCAAAAGAAACAGGCAGTGGGGAGTGCAGACAATATCAACCATTATTCTCTTCATGTCACTCCACCAAACTCTCAAGATACAAGAAAATAACTACTATAACACTGCCTCCAATGTACCGGAATATAGCCTACTCTACAATACTCCCCCTAAGGTACAAAATAATAACTACTATAATACTGTTTCCTATGTACAAAAATATAACTACTATAATACTTGCTCCAATGTAACCGAATACTAACACTACAATACTGCCCCTAATGTACACGAATATAACTTACTTAATACTGCCCCCCTATGTACAAGATATGAACTACTAAAATACGCTCCCTATGTACGAAGGATATAACAACTATAATACTGCCTCCAAAGTACCAGAATATATCTACTATAATACTGCCTCCTATGTACCTGAAATAATTACTATATATACTGCCCCCCTATTTACACAGAAATAACTACTGCTTAAAACTGCCGCCTCTATGTACAAGAATATAACGACTATAATACTTCCCCTATGTACAATAATAAAACTACAATAATACAGCTCCCAAAGTACAAGAATATAACAACTATAATACAGCACCAATGAACAGAATATAACTACTAAAACTGCCCCCTATGTAAACCAATAAAAGAAAAACTATAATACTGCCCCCTATGACAAGAATATAAACTACTATAATAGCTGCTCCCTATGTACAAGAATAAACACTACTTTAATACTGCTCCTATGTACATAAGAAATAAACCACTATAATACTACTGCTCCTATGTACAAGAATAATAACTACTAAATACTCCTCCTATGTACAAGAAATATAACTACAGATAATACAGCCACCCAATTTAACAGGAATATAACTACTATTAAAAACTGCACCCCTATGTACAAGAATAAAACTAGACTATCATACTGGCTCCAATGTTACAAGAATATAACAACTAATAATACTGCTCCCAATGTAACAGGAATATAACTACTAGAATAACTGCCCCCTATAGTACAAACAATATAACAACTATAATTACTGCCACTGCCCCCTAGTGTAACAGGAAATAACATACTTTAATATTGCCCCCTATTTACAAGCATCATACTACTATAATACTGTCCCCAATAGACCAAGTAAAAAACTGACTATAATAGCAAACTGCCCCCTATGTACACAGACTATAAATATTATAATACTGCCCCCTATGATACAAAATAATAAACACTGTGTTTTTCCACCTCCTCACCATCGGCAAATGCAGGAAAACTCATTAGAAAACTTGGAGTAGCGCTAGGCGAAGGTAAAATAAAATAAAAATAAAATAATGGAACGAGACACAGCACTAGGCCAATTAAATATAGTCTCTTTAATTCCCATCATTAAAAGCAGAACCAGCAAACGCATTTCCCAGATCTAGCCTCGCTTCATCAGTGCATGTGTTCAAACTGCATGATTTGTCCCCTATTAATATATAAAGTTTTACAATCACACAATAAAAACTAAAAAATTTTAATCAACATATAATAAAACTCTAAATTTTTGTTGAAAACATTATAGATAACAGCTGTAAAAAAATATAGTATATTTAAAACAAATTTAGTAAATGACCTTATCTCTAAAATAAAAGAGATTTTAAAAAATAAATTAGAATGTACGCTTTTCCGGGCACTAGGGGGGCTTGCCTGTTTTAAAAAAAAGTTCAAACCAATATTTAGTTCACTAAAATTTTCCCTTATGTATTTTCTCGAAAAAAAACGCAGGGTGTACTGTTGCTACATTTTTTGTCAAAAATAAAAGTACCCCCCCCCCAAAAAAATAAAAAAAATAAAATTTTAAAAACCGAAAAAATGATCAGAAAAAAAAAAAATGTTGCCCGAAAAATTATGCCAAAAAAAAAAAAAAAATTTTTGCCCATAGTTTTATTCAAAAAAATAAAAAAAAATTTAAAAAAATAAAAAAAAATGTTGCACATAAAAATTGCCGATAAATATAGAAATATTTAATTCACAAATGAAATTATTCTAACAAATTATGCAATGTAACCCGAATAGAAAATGCAAATAAGAAATGAGCCCCATGATTTTCCGCTTGCCTATTGGGGAGGGGTGAAAAAAACAGTGTTTTCTATTTTGCCGGAGACCACCCGGAATCTGTGGAGGGCCCCCCCACGACTTTGACTTGGGTTTGGCTGCTGGCTTTGATCCTCGGGGGTGGCATTCTCTACAAAACCTTGAGTTGGCCATTTACCCGAAACTCGTCCAGGTGAGAGACTAAACACCAGAATTTTTTTAAATTTATACAAAATTTATGTGCACGAGGTGCGCTTCTCTCTGCTCCTTGTTTCATTTTACAGTGATCTAGTTACTATGTACAAGAACATAACTACTATAATACTGCTCCTATGTACAAGACTATAACTCTCGCCTTTTTGTAAGTTGCTACACTTCTTTGCATACTCCTTATTTACCATGCTTGCTATTACTATCCACCTTGCAGCCATCTGCCTCCTATCTTACCACCTATCTTGCCCTCAAGACAAGTTTATACCACATAAGCTCCTCTCTCCTTCCTCACTATGTATCATCCACACGATATTTTCCCTTTTCAACCACTCCAAACCTCAAGTTCTCATATTACTGCACAAACGACGCTATTATTCATCACTGACCAATCTGCTGTTCTCTTTTCATTCTCCTGCTTTCGCTGCAGGGGGACCGATCTCCTCCCAACCCCGGGCCACATCCTTTACTGCTCATCCCCACCTCCTCCTCAGCGCACATAGAAACCTGCTAACCTGCTTGCCATTCGCTTGATACGCCTTTTTCTGCCCCTTTTTAAGTGTGCTCTATGGAACGCCCGATCGTCTGCAACAAAACTCACTGCTATTATGACCAATGTTTTCTCCAACTCCCTCAACTTGCTGGCCCTCACAGAAACATGGCTCCAGAAATTCTGACACCGCCTTCACTTGCTGCTCTCACCTTTGGTGGGCTACACTTCACCCACTACCCCCAGACCTGAGAACAGGGCCGGGTGGAGGAGTTGGCATACTTCTCTCTCCACACTGGCAACTTGACAGGTCCTTCCTATGCATCCTCCTCACTTTCCCCTCCTTTGAGGTCCCAACCCTCAGGACTCTTTCAGCCATTTTCCATCATGAGTGAGTTGTATACAGACACCCCCGGCTCTCCCCGCAGTTTCTGGATGCATTTTGAGCCTGGCTCCCAACACTTCCTTTCTTCTGAATGGCCATCTCATCATGGGTGATTTCAACATCCCCATTGATGACCCCATGTTTCCTTCTGCCTCCAGTTTCTATTCATTAAACCTCCTCTATGGCCTCTTGCAGTTTACTGAATCCCACAAACCCACAAGGATGGGAACCTCTGGATCTGGTCTTCTGTCATGCTTTCCTTACAATATTTCTAACTTCAACTAAATTCTCTTATGCTCTCTCTGACCACAATCCTTATCTACTTCATTATCGCTAATTTCAACCTTTCTGGACTAACCCCTGCCATATCCATACAGAAATATGCCGTATTAATACTCAGAAATCTCACAGACACCATACAGTCCTCACTGCCCCCGATATCCTCCTCCTCCTGTCCAGACCAGGCTGTCAAAGTACATATGAAACTCTCACTTTACCCACCTGGACATGTTGGCACCACTCCACACACCGCACACCGAGTCAGACGCCCGCAGCCTTGCGCAGACACCTCAGACTCGTTTTTCTCCAGCGATTGTTCAGGTAGTGCTGAGCGGCTTGTGGAGAAAGTCAAAGCTACCTGCAGAATTCTCCACTACATATTCCATGCTCAGGAACTTATCCACACTGCCTTCAATGCGCCAAACTAATAAAATATATTCACCTCCTCATCTCCACCACTACAACAACAACCCAAAAACGCCCCTCTTTGACACCTTCCACTCCCCTCTAATGCCCTAAAGCGCAGGGCTCGGTCACGACCTCTGTGCTGAAGACCTGGCCACTCACTTCAAAGAACAAAATTGAAAATATCGGCTAAACATATCTCAGTCCCCAAATAATACCCATCCTGTCCCCTCCCCGCAAAGTCCTCGAATCTACTCGCAGCCTGACCCGACGACAGGATGAAGAAGTGTCCAGGTTCTCCTGTCTGCTCGTCCACCACTTGCTCTCTGACCCCATTCCATCCCACCTGTCCAGTCTATTTCTCCAGTGTCACTCTCTCACCTTACATGCTATCTGTAACCTCTCTCTCTCCACTGGGGGATCTTTCCATCTTCCTTCAAAACACGCCATTGCCTAACCCCTTACTACATAAAGCCCTCTTGGACACGTCCTGTGGCTGATAACTAACCGGGACCAAGTCTCTAACCTGACCTTCATCTCTAAAATCTGAACGCTTGGTACTCACTCTCGGCCTAATCCGGCTATCTCTCTGCTTAAATCTCTTCTTGACCGCGCAATCAGGTTTCCGCACCCTAACACTCCACGGAATACTGCCTTAGTTAAAGTCTCAATATGACTCCTAAAGCAAAATCTCAGGGTACTACTCATTTGTTGCATTCTTATCTTGGATCTCTCTGAAGCTTTTGACACTGTTGATCTCACCACTTCTCATCAGCATGCTCAGCACCATGGCCTCCAGGACCACCGCTCTCGCTTGGTTTCTCGTACTAACTCTTGACCGTACCTTCAGTCTTTCGTTTTATGGTTTCCTCCTCTCTCCTCTACCTTTCTGTTGGGGTTCCTCAGGGACAGTTCTAGGTCCTCTCCTCTTTTCATTGTACACTGCCCGCATTGGACAAACCATCCAGTGATTTGGGCTTCCAGTACCATCTCTACGCTGATGACCACCCAATTATACACCTCCTCCCGTGACATCACTCAGCCTTGCTACAAAATAACCAGTAGACTGTCTGGCCGCTGGTCTCTGGATTCATGTTCCTCTCTCCATCTGAAACTAAAACTCACTCCTAAGACTGAACTTCTTGTTTTCCGCCTTCTTATAACCAACCCCCCTGCTATTTCTGTGTTCTGTATGTGGTCCACATTACCTAGGCAGCAGGCCGCTTGTCTAGGGGTTTTATTGGATTCTTGATCTGAACCTTCACCCCATATATCCAATCCCTTGAGCCGCTCATGTCACCTGCACCTCAAGATATCTCCAAAATCCGTCGATTTCTCACTTGGAAACGAACTCAAAACTTCTCATTACTGCTCTTTATTCTTTTCGTCTTGACTACTAGCAAACTCCTTGTTATCGGTTCTCCCTCTCTGCAAACTCTCCCCTCTCCAATCTGTCAGAATGCGCTGCCAGGGCTTGTCTTTCTCTGCCAGCCGCTATCACTATGCCTCTACCCTGTTGTCAGTCACTTACTGTGTGCCATCCAGTACAGGTACAGTATAAATCAGAGCACTTCTCACCATAAAGCTCTCACAGCGCTGCTCCTCCCTACATCTGCTCTAGTCTCTGTCTACCGCCCTACCTACCCGTGCTCTCGCTCGCTGATGTTATCAGACTACATTCCTCAATCATCGAAACCTCAATGGCCGACTAAAGATTTAACCACGTGCTGGCACCAATTGTCTGGAATATGCTACCGCGGGCGATCAGCACATTCACCAAACCCTCACAGTTTTAAGAGGGCCTGAAAATCATCTTCTAGTCTGGCCACCAAGATCCCCTAACTGTATCACAACATTGTCACTCCCTGCACTTGGGCACTCACAGGCACTTATTGTATATAGATGTACAGTCTGGGTGGCAGGTCTCATCCATTTTTGCATGTAAACCACCTCCTATTTATTGAAACAATGGCCGAGAACATTTTGTAAACTTGGCGGGGTAGACTAGAGTAGACCCATATAGATAGGGGGGCGGGGGGGGGGGGGGGGGTACACTTCTACCGTATGTTTCAACCATACACCGTAATAGATTGTATGCTCTCACGAGCAGGGACCTCAACCTTGTGTCTCATTTGTAAGTACTTATAATGGTAATTGACTGTATGTTTACCCTTGAATTGTAAAGTTGCTGCGGAATATGTTGGCGCTATAGAAATAAAGATTTTTATTATTATTATTACTATAATTACTGTCACCTTATGTCAAGGAATTATAACTACTATATACTGCCCCTATGTACAAGAATATAAACTACTATAATACTGCCCTAGTACAAGAATTATAACTACTATAATACTGCCCTTATGTACAATAATAAAACTACTATAATACTTCCCCCTACGTACAGAACATAACTTACATCCCCCACCCAATAATATAATACTGCTTCTATGTAAAAGAATATAACTTACTATAATACTGCTCCTATGTATGAGAATAAAAATTCTAATAATACTGCTCCTATGTAACAAGAATCATAAATTACTATAATACTGCCTTCTATGTACAAGAATATAAACTACTATAATAATGCTTATGTATAAGAATATAACCACTATATACTGCCCTATGTACTGAAATATAACTTACTATACTACTGCTCCATGTACAAGAATATAACTACTATAAATACTGATTATTACAATTAATATAACTATTATGAAATACTACTCCTATGTACAAGTATAATAACTATTAATACTGATCCCTATGTTCATAATAAAACTATTATAAATACTACTCATTGTACAAGAATATAACTACTATAATACTGCTCCTTTGTTTGAGAAATATAAGTTACTTATACTACTTGCCTCCTATTACAGGAATATAAACTACTGTAATAATGCTCTATGTTATAAGAATATAACTACTATAAATCACTGCTTCTATGTCAAGAATTATTAACTACTATAATTAATGCTCTATGTATAAGAATTATAACCACGTTAATACTGCCCCTTTGTACAAGACTATACTACTATAATACGGCTCCTATGTACAAGTAATATACTACTATAATACTCCCCCCTATGTAAAAGAATATAACTACTATAATACGCCCTATGAAAGAAAAAAACTAAATAATCTGCCCCTATGTACAAAATAAACTACTATAAACGCTCTTTTGTAAAAAAAATATAACATATAATATTTCCCCCTAGTACAAAATAAAAATATATAAAACTGCCCTTGTACAAAATATAACTACTTAATACTGCCCTCTATGTACAAGAAATAATACTATAAACGCCCCTATGTAAAAAAATTTATAACACTATAATACTGCTCTTTGTACAAAAATTTAAAAAATACTATAATACTTCCCCATGACAAAAATAACTACTATAATACTGCCCTTTAAAGAATATAACTACATAATACTGCCCCCTATTACAAAATAAAAAACTACTATAATACTGCCCCATGTAAAGAATAAAACTACTATAATTCTGCCCCTATACAAAATATAAAAAAATATTTCCCCCTATGACAAGAAAACTACTATAAACTCCCCCTATGAAAAATATAACTATATAATACGCCTCCTAGACAAAATATAATCTAAATACCCCCTCTATGAAAAAGAATATACTACTAAATATTTCCCTCTAGTACAAAATATACACAAAAGCCCCTATGTAAAGAATATAACACTATAATACTGCCCCCTAAGTAAAAAGAAAATAACTACTAAATACTGCCCCTATGTAAAGAATATAACCCCATATACGCCCTCTATGTACAAGAATATAACTACTATAATACTGCCCCCTATATAAAAGAATATAACTACTATATTACAGAATGTAAAGTCTGTGTCTGTTGTTGTTAATATATACGGTACTTAATAAGTGATGGTGCAGATAATCGGAAGTGACTACTAATTTCTCATAATTTACTCCTATAACTTCATTTAGAAACACTTTTTAGCTTCTCTTTGATACGATGCGGAGATGAGGATTTTCGGGGTTTGGGATGAGGCTCTTGCGCCGACGTTGGGTTCATTGTTTATTGGTAATTTTCATATCAGATGGAGAGAAGTCTATAAAACTGCGCAGATCGGGAGGTGATTTATAATGTCTGGGAGATAAACAGGATAGAACGCAATGTTCTGACTGCGGAACATTCTTCTTCTTCGTTAAGGCCACTGCCCTAATGTGTCTGAACGGAGGAAGGAATTGAGGCTGTTCAGTTAAGGACTATTTATGGGAGTAATTCCCTCTGACAATGCCACTCTGCCACTCTCACAAAAGCCGCGCAGCAGTCGGGGATTTTCATTTTTTATACAATTTCTTAACATAAATTTTATTTTTTTTACAGAGAATACTGAGCCAGAAACGTCTGCCGAGAATAAAGAACTGTGTAATGGGCATGTTCTCTGGAAAGAAGAATATCTACCGATCACCTATCTATGCATTTGTCTTTAATTGTTTTTGAAATTTATAGAAATGTTTCTTTTTGTAAATGATGTAGGTACAGATAGTACTGCCTCCCTGTCCTTACGCCCTCCTTCCCAATTTTTAAAAAATGATTGAAAATGTGCAGATAGTACTGCCTCCCTGTCTCACCTGTAAATGAGTGGGTACAGATAGTACTGCCTCCTTGTCTCCCCTGTAAATGATGTGGGTACAGAAGTCTCCCTCCCTGTCTCCCCCTGTAAATGATTAGGACAGATATACTGCCTCCCTGTCTCCCTCTGTAAATGATGTAGGTACAGATAGACTGCCTCCCTGTCTCCCCTGTAAATGTGAGGTACAGATAGACTGCCTCCCTGTCTCCCCGTAAATAATGTGGGTACAGATAGTACTGCCTCCCTGTCTCTCCCTTAAATGTTTATAGTACAGATAGTACTGCCTCCCTGTCTCCCCTCTGGTAATTATTGATGAAAAGATGGTACAGATAGACTGCCCCCTGTCTCCCCTGTAAATGATGTAGGTATAGATAGTACTGCCTCCCTGTCTCTCCTGTAAATGATATAGGTACAGTTTAGTACGGGCCTCCCTGTCTCACCTGTAAATGATGTAGGTACAGATAGAAACTGCCTCCCTGTCTCTCCCTGTCGATGAGAGTGTTAGGTACAGATAGTACTGCCTCCCGTCTCTCCTGTAAATGATGAAGGTACGATAGTCTGCCTCCCTGTCTCTCCTGTAATGATGTAGGTACAGATAGTACTGCCTCCCTGTCTTTTCCCTGTAAATGGGGAGGTACAGATAGAAACTGCCTCCCTGTCTCTCCCGTAAATAATGTAGGTACAGAAAGACTGCCTCCCTGTCTCCCCTGTAATGGTGTAGACAGATAGTACTGCTCCCTGTCTCTCCTGAAAAATGATGTGGGTACAGATAGTAACTGCCTCCCTGTCTCCCCCTGTAAATGATTAGGTACAGATAGTACTCCCCTTCCCTGTCTCTCCTGTAAATGATGTAGGTACAGATAGTACTGCCTCCCTGTCTTCCTTAATGAGTAGGTACAGATAGTATCCCCTCCCTGTCTCCCCTGTAAATAAATTAGGTACAGATAGCACTGCCTCCCTGTCTCCCCTGTATATGCTGTAGGTAACTATAGAGCTGCCTCCCTGTCTCCCCTGTAAATGATGTAGGTACAGATAGTACTGCCTCCCTGTCTCTTCCTGTAATGATGTAGGTACAGTTTAGACTGCCTCTCTGTCTCCCTGTAAATGATTGTACAGGTACAGGATAGATACTGCCTCCCTTTGTCTCCCCCTGTAAATGATGTAGGTACAGATAGTACTGCCTCCCAGCTCTCCTGTAAATGATGTAGAACAGAAATTTCTGCCTCCCCCCATTTTCTTCTCCTGAAAATGATGTTAGTACAGATAGTACTGCCTCCCTGTCTCCTCCGTAAATGAAGGTACAGATAGTTTGCCTCCCTGTCTCTTCCTGTAAAATGGGGAGTACAGATTAGTTGCCTCCCTTTTCTCCCCCGTAAATAATGTTGGATACAGATAAGAACTCCCTCCCTGTCTCCCTGTAAATGATGTAGGTACAGATAGTACGGGCCTCCCTGCCCTCCTGTAAATGATGTAGGTACAGATAGTACTGCTCCCTTCTCTCCCCCTGTAATGATGTAGGTACGATAGTTTTGCCTTCTGTCTCTCCTGAAATGATGTAGGTACAGATAGTACTGCCTCCCTGTTTTTCCCCCTGTAAATAGATGTAGGTACAGATAGCTGCCTCCCTGTCTCCCTGTACATGTTTGTAGGTACAGATAGTACTGCCTCCCTGCCCTTTCCCTGTAAATGATGTAGTACAGATAGTACTGCCTCCCTTTCTCCTTCAGTAAATGATGTAGGTACAGATAGTACTGCCTCCCAGTCACTTCCTGTAAATGATTAGGTACAGATAGACTGCCTCCAGTCTCCCCTGTAAATGATGTAGGTACAGATAGTACTGCCTCCCTGTAAATGAAGTAGGTACAGATAGTACTGCCTCCCTGTCTCCCCTTTAAGTTAAAAATGAATTTTTTAAATGAGTACAGATAGTACGCCTCCTGTCTCTCCTGTAAATGATGTAGTACAGATAGTCTGCCTCCCTGCCCTCCTGTAAATGATGTAGGTACAGATAGTACTGCCTTTCCCTGTCTCTCCGTAATGAATGTAGGTACAGATAGTACTGCCTCCCTGTCTCCCCCTGTAAATGATGTAGGTACAGATAGACGGGCCTCCCTTTTCTCTCCTGTAAATGATGTAGGAAACAGATAGCACAGCCTCCCGTCTCTCCTTTTAAATGATGTAGGTACAGATAGTACTGCCTCCCTGTCTCTCCTGTAAATGATATAGGTACAGATAGTACTGCCTCCCTTTCTCCTCCTGTAAATGATGTTGGTACAGATGTACTGCCTCCCTGTCTCTCCTGTAAATAAATGTAGGTACAAAATAGTCCCGCTCCCTGTCTCTCCTGTAAATGATGTAGCTACAATAGTCTGCTCCTCTCTCCAGTAAATGATGTAGCTACAGATAGTACTGCCTCCAGCCTCCCCCTGTAAATGATGTAGTTACAGATAGTACTGCCTCCCTGTCTCTCCCTGTAAATGATGTAGGTACAGATAGTACTGCCTCCCTGTCTCTCCCTGTAAATAATGGTAGGTACAGATACACTGCCTCCCAGTCTCCCCCTGAAAATGATATAGGTACAATACACTGCCTCCCTGTCTCTCCTGAGTAAATGATAGTGTCCCCCAAGAATGGGTACAGCCTCTTGCCCTCTCCTGAAAAATGATGTAGGTACAGATTGCCTGCCTCCCAGTCTCTCCCTGTAAATGATGTAGGTACAGATAGTACTGCCTACCTGTCTCTCCTGTAAATAATGTAAGGTACAGATATACTCCCCTCCTGTCTCCCCCTGAAAATTTGATGTAGGTAAAGATAGTACTGCCTCCCTGTCTCTCCTGTAAATGATGTAGGTACAGATGGGGCTGCCCCTGTCTCCTCCTGTAAATGATGTAGGTACAGATAGTCTTGCCTCCCGGGTCCCCCCTGTAAAATGATGTAGGTACAGATAGCTCTGCCTCCCTGTCCTCCCTGTAAATGATGTAGGTACAGATAGTACTGCCTCCCTGTCTCTCCTGTAAAAGATGTAGGTACAGATAGTACTGCCTCCTGTCTCCTCCTGTAAATGATGTAGGTACAGATGGGCCTGCCCCCCCTGCCCTCTCCTGTATATTTTGTAGGTACATTAAGTACTGCCTCCATGTCTCCTCCTGTTAATGATGTAGGTACAGTTAGTACTGCCTCCCAGTTCTCCTGTAAATGAGTAAGGTACAGATAGTCTGCCCCCCGTCTCTCCTGTAAATGATGTAGGTACAGATAGTGCTGCCTCCCTGTCTCCTCCTGTAAATGATGTACAGTAAGTACAGACACTACTTCTCTCTCGTCACTTCTTATATATAGCACAATTAAGCACATGTCAAAATGTAACCGACACCTTTCATATTTTGTATTATCTATAGATATAGTGTATTCCTGAGCCACAATATTGATTTTTCATTCTATCCATTCTGCATCCTGTGCCGCTCTCACCAGTCTTGGTCGTGTCTGTCTGAGAAAAGACTTGAGGTCTCCCCCCGCCATGAGCTCCAGCAGGATGAACCGGGGCAGGGATTGCAGGCTCACCCCAATGCAGCGAACAATGTTCTGGTGGTTGAATTTACTGTGGAGAAAAACAATGAAATTCTCAGTGGTCACTTCCCTTCCCTTATTGTGGTCGGCAGCCGGGGGAAACCAGAAATACAGAAGAACAATCAAATCTGTGCTCCACCCTGAGGCGTGAGAGCAGCAACATAACCTCCTGCCACAGTCATGTAATACTTGCTAATGGAGTTCCCATTTAATCCTCTTACTGCTGATCCGAAGTTCTGCTTTGGTAAGAAAAATGCGCTACTGCCGGAGCAGAGCTCAGGCTACATCACAGGTAATGCAACAGTTTTGGTCTTGTTCTAATATGGGGTTGCAGGGAAAGCTAACTTCAGCCTGTGTGTAAAAAGAGTAGGCATCCTGCAGGAAGAGGAGGAGGATCTGTGATCATTGCTCTCTCCCTGCATGACTTCAGATGACCCTGGTAGGGAGGATGGACCATGGACTATTGGTCATGTAATCACCTCCCTCATCAATCAAAAAGTATGTTGTTTTTTTTTTTTTTTTTTCCGGAAAGTAGTGAGAAATCGAGCGGGGTCAGGACAAGGGGTAGGCGACCGCCTAGGGTGCCACTTCATCCCAGGCAGAAAAGGGCACACAAGCAGGCAGAGTTCTATTGTAAACAGGTCACAAACAGAAGGTCAGAAGAGGTGGAGTACAATTGTAAATAGGTCACAAACAGAAGGTCAGAAGAGGTGGAGTATGATTGTAAATGGGTCACAAGCAGAAGGTTGGTGCAGGAGGAGTACAATAGTAAATGGTTCACAAGCAGAAGGTAGGGGCAGATGTAGTATAATAGTAAATGGGTCACAAGCAGAAGGTCGGAGGAGGCGGAGTACAATCGTAAATGGGTCACAAGCATAAGGTCGGAGGAGGCGAGTACAATCGTAAATGGTTCACAAGCATAAGGTCGGGGCCGGCGGAACTCTACTGTAAACAGGTCCCAAGCAGAAGGTGGAGTACAATTGTAAATGGGTCACAGATAGAAGGTCGGAGGAGGCGGAGTACAATCATAAATAGGTCACAAGCAGAAGATCGGGGCAGGCGGAGATCTATCGTAAATGGTTCACAAGCATAAGGTCGGTGCAGGCGGAACCTACTGTAAACAGGTCACAATCAGAATGTGGAGTACTATCGTAAATGAGTCACAGGCAGAAGGTCAGGGTAGGCGGAGTACAGTTGTAAATGAGTCACAGGCAGAAGGTCGGAGTAGACGGAGTACAGTCATATATGAGTCACAGGCAGAAGGTAGGGGTAGGTGGAGTACAAACGTAAATAAGACACAGGCAGAAGGTCAGGGTAGGAGGAGTACAGTAGTAAATGGTTAACAATCAGAAGGTAGGGGCAGATGGAGTACAATCGTAAAAGATTCACAACTATAAGATCAGGGGAGGAGGAGTACTATAATAAACAAGTCACAAGCAGAAGGTCGAGGGAGGCGGAGTACAATCATAAATGGGTCACAAGCAGAAGGTCGTGGGAGGCGGAGTACAATCATAAATGGGTCACAAGCAGATGGTCGGGGCAGGTGGAGATCTATCGTAAACCGGTCACAAACAGAAAGTCAAGACAGGCGGAGTACAATCATAAACAGGTCAGAATTGAGAGGAAGTGCTGCCCATAGTGACCCAACAGGACCACCAAAGCCAAAGGAACAGGCTGCGGAGCAACTCATAACTGTAAAATGATTGTTCCAATTCTCTCCTCAAAAAACCTAATATATATATATATATATATAATGTATATAGATATATGAAAAAACTAAAGCTTATCCCACAAAACACAAAGGGCCACATGTATGAATCCCGCCGGGTCGGGGCACACCTTTCCGCCAGTTTTCCGGCGGAATCTGCGCCTGATTTATGTCGGGGCCAGGGCGTGCTCATACATACAATGTAAAGTCCGCTGCGCCTCGCCTGTGTTTAAGGCGCAGTGCGGGTCCGAGGCGCAGTGCGGCGCTGCGCCTATGATTCGCCACCGGAGGTAGCGCACTCATACATGCGGGGAAAAGTCCGCCGCGCCTGGCCAGTGTGTGTGGGGCACAGTGCGGGGACATGGGCGCAGTGCGGGACTTAGGCGCCATGCGGGACTGCGCCGAAAAACAGTTCCGATGCGAGACAGGCTGGAGCGGCGAGAAATCATTCCAGATGTCGGTGCGGAGTATGAATCAAAAATCGCCTTTATAAAGGCGGAAAACATTCCCAGAAAAAGAGCTGAAACCTGAAAAATAAAAAATACATAAAACAAAATCACTTTCCAATATCCTAATTCAAGAATTAGGATATTGGAAATTGCCGGGAAATACAGTAATTTGGCGCCGTTATTTGGACCAATGGGAGAGCGAGCGATGCTCCTATGGGTTTTCTAATGCAATCTGAAATAAAACTGTACATGGCCGAAATCAAATTATAACACTACAGAAGTTGTCCCGATGTGTATATAAAACGAATAATATGGGGGTAACGAAAAAAAAATATTACATCAATAAAATCATGTTTATTTCTTTATTTTCGTTAGCCAAGGATCAATAGTATGGTGCAACGAAAATAAAGAACTAAACATGATTTTATTGATTTAATATTTTTTTCCCATTACCCCCATATTATTATTCGTTTTATATACACATCAGGACAACTTCTGTAGTGTTATAATTTGATTTCGGCCATGTACAGTTTTATTTCAGATTGCATTAGAAAACCCATAGGAGTGTCGCTCGCTCTCCCATTGGTCCAAATAACAGCGCCTCTTTTAACTTAGCCAATCACAGAGCGGCTCAGAATTTCTTTTCCCCCATAGAACTCTATGAGAAAGTAGCTCGCGCTCTGATTGGCTAAGCTGGACGAGCCCCCGCCGCTTCAACCAATCAGCTCGTTTCTGTATTTTTACTGTATTTTGAACTGTCCCGCCTTTGAATATGATTGGTCAATATTTCTCCATAGGATATAATGGGCCACTGTCGCTCCTATTCTGATTGGTCAATTCTCCTCCATAGGTTATAATGGGACATTATCGCTCCTATTCTGATTGGCTGGTTTATGCCGACCAATGAGAATAGCTTAAACAATTTGAATTACTGTATTTCCCGGCAATTCTCTCTATGGCAATTCCCTATGTAGCGCCGGTCTCGGCGACAAACGCGTTGTTCTGGTTTTTAACTGCTTTATTTGTAAAGAAGGGTTCTGCTCTTTATCTGAGAATGTTTTACACTTAATAAAAATCATTTTTTGATTAATACTTCATGCCGCACGGCGCTGAGTGCCGAGATTTCAGTGCGCCCATCTCTCCATAGACTATAATGGGAGAAGTAGCTCGCGCTCCGATTGGCTGGGATAGCCAAGCAACCACTAGCTCAGCCAATCAGCTCTTTTCTGTCTTTTTACTGTATTTTGAATTATCCCACCGTGGATTCTGATTGGTCTAAACTTCCCCATAGGTTTTAATGGTTCACTGTCGCTCCTATTCTGATTGGCCGGTTTATGCTGACCAATGAGAATAGGTTTCAGAATTTGAATTACTGTATTTCCCGGCAATTTCCAATATCATAATTCTTGATGTTGCGCCGTTCTAGAGTTTTGGAAAGTGTTTTTTTTTTTTTTATTATTAATTTATTTTTTACGTTCATTTTTTTTCTGACACTTTTTTCCGCCTTTTTTTTTTCAGAACCCATACTCCGTTTGCACGGAGCGGAGCCCCCGAGATTTCTGTCGCGATCTTCTAACCTTGCCTTAACTTTCCCTCTGTCGGAGGATTTTAGACCAAAAAAAAAAAACCAGGCCCCTGCCCGTCGGAGCTGCCGAGCGCTGCACTGCGCCCCCGCTTTGCCGACTCGCCATCTGTACACGCCTCGGAATTTTTCGAGCGGCGCCCGCGTCCCCCCCCGGGAACGCCTACCCCGTGCCCACACCCCGCGCCCACGGGCCCGCCCCTTCATGGCGGGGCGCAGCTGTGAAAAGTGGCCGAACGCTCCCGCCTAACACTGCAATCCCCCCCGTCCCGACAGCGGGGATTCCGGGCTGGGGAGGCCCGCATTTAAACCACCAAAAAAAACGGGCGAAAAGCCCGATCATACATGTCGCCCAAAGTCTTATACAGCTGCGCTGAAATAATAAAATAAAACATTAGGACCCCAGGAACACAGAGGGATCAAAAATGATCATGTGAATCATCAATAGGACCCATGTGCCAGCGGGCCTGGAAGAGACCAAGTGTGTATTATAGGTGCTTTTCGGGGAAACCTTGTGTTTAGAGGGGGGACAATTTTTTAAAAGGGTACAGTAACCGCTGTGGATAGGACTGTGCACTGTAGACTTTAGGGACCTCCTCTGCTTGACAGTATGCTGGTTGGCATCGGTTTTGATCTTAATGCAAATTCCTCCTCATTCTGGTAGGTAAAAGTCAAATTAGACTTCAGTTTTTGCAAATTTAAAGAGATGGCATTCACTAACTACAAGGTGTTATACTGAGACCGAGTAGGACGCCAAATGGGCTTGGATTGTACTCAATTAAGCTGAGTATTATCAGTTTTATGTTAGAAGTGCCCAGCATCACTCAGTGAGACCAGCAACCATAAAGCTTATAGCGCCTCCTTATGAGTTGTAACCATCAAGAATTTAATGAAACATTTTCTGTAAATAGAGAAATGTGTAGTTGCTGGTTTCTGTTTCGCCCTGCACCCACTACCTCGGGCCTATATGGGCTACATCATCATACGT
This sequence comes from Phyllomedusa bahiana, assembly GCA_025379985.1. NCBI lineage: Eukaryota > Metazoa > Chordata > Amphibia > Anura > Hylidae > Phyllomedusa > Phyllomedusa bahiana. The sequence goes on along the minus strand of JAODAL010007912.1, from coordinate 19,056 downwards.
CACCCTAAAAATTCATTTTTGATGCTATATTGTGCACACAACTTACCTAATAATCAGCGCTTCCATAAGGAAGTCCAGCTCATCCTGCTCGGAGCACACTTCAGGCAGAGTCTAGAGCAGAGGAAAATAGTTATTGTACATAGACTATCGCAACAACAAATTCCCAGCAATACTCTACAACATGCATTGTTACATTGTGATCGTATTATCCCTGGTGAGCTAGAGCAGACTGATAGATATTCTGTATAGACTATTATAAAACAAAATAAACCACATTCCCCAGCAATGCACTACATCACATTTTTAAACTGTGTATTTTAGGGGGTAATGACAGTATTATCCCGGGGCTAGAGGACAAGTAAATAGGAATAATACATAGACGGTCATAAAACAAAATACTCCACTCTCCCCAGTAATACGTTACTTCACACTTTTTACATTGTGTGGGTTTTAGGGGGAAAAAAAAAGAAAATTATCCCTGGGGATCAGGTAATCATAAAACAAAATGCCTAGGACAGTGCTAGAATTTTAAAACCCGGGGTGGTCAGTAGTTTTTCTCAACCCCTAGTACATGTAACCAAGGGGGTCCCCCAAATCTACTTGAGACCCACATAGAATTCAAAGCCATTATAATTAATACACCTACCGTTAAAAAAGCTTGGGGTCCCCCCCCCAGAAATTAAGGGGTTTTTTTCCCTGATATTTTTTATTTATCAAATGATTTTGCAAAATGAATGAAACCCCTCGCCAGAAACATTGACAAGGTAGAAAAAAAGGTTTTTTATTTTGAAAAAATAATTTTCTCTTCAGACTTTTCTTTTCGCTCCCCCTTTTGCAGCAATTTCCCCACTTGCAGACCTTTGGCATTTTAGCTTTAATTTGCTGAGGTCACCCTTTGGAAAAAATTTCCCCCCACCCCCAAACCCCCTTCCCCAGAAGCCCCCCCACAATTTTTGAACCCCCCCCCTTGGTGGGCACTTTTTGCGAACCATACGGGCCCCCCCCAAAGCTGCTCCCACAACACTCAAATGGGTTAGATCTGGTGACTGCGCGGGGCCCCCCCTTTTACAGATGGGAAAAACCACTCCTGCTTCTTCCCTAAATAGTTTCTTGCATAATTTGGGGGTGGCTTTGGGTCCAGGGCCTGTTGCATTTTTAAAATTGGCTCCAAATCAGGCCCCCCCCCCCCCCCCCCCACAGGTAGGTTTGGCGGGTTGGGGGCAGAAAGGAGTGATGCCTCCTTTAATTCAAAACCCCTTTTACCTTGTCCAAAATCTCCCCACTTTGCCAACACCAAAACCCCAGCCCCAAACCATCACATAAACCCCACCCAGCCCAAACCCAAAACCCCCAGACCATCAAAAGACCTCCACCAGCACCAAAAGCAACCCCAAAACCCATCAATGACCTCCACCAGCAAAAAAGAAAACCCCAGACCTCACATGACCTCCAACCACCCAAAGCAACCCCAGCCCAAAACCACATGACCTCCACCAAAAGCACCAAAGGCCACCCCAGACCATCACATGACCTTTCCCCCCAGCCCCAAAAGCAACCCCCAACCAAACCCACTTTTCCCTCCACCCACACCAAAAGCCACCCCCCAGACCATCACATGTATCCCCCACCAGAAAACCAACCCCAGACCTCAAAATGGGAAACCCCCCACCCCGGACCAAAACCCCCAGACCATCACATGACCTCCACCACACCAACCCCCGAGCCTCACATGACCTCCACCAGCACCAAACCCAAAACCAAACCACATGACCTTTTCCCCCGCCCCCCCAAACCCCCCCAAGCACCATCACATGACCCTCCACCAGCACCAAACCCCCCCAGACCATCACAATGACCTCCACCACACCAAAGCCAACCCCAGACCATCACATTCCCCCCTCCCACCAGCCACCAAACAACCCCAAAGACCACAACATACCTCCACCAGCCCCAAAAAGCCACCCCAGACCCAAAATAACCCCCCACCCCAAAACAAAAACCAAAGCAACCCCCAACCACACATGACCCCTACCCCCCAACCAAACCAACCCAACCATCACATGACCTCCACCAAAAACCAAATAACCCCCCAACCATCACATGACCTCCACCACACAAAAAACCCCAGACCATCACATGACCTCCCCCAGCAAACCCCAGACCCCCCATGACCTCCACCAGCACCAACCCCCCAAGACCATGCCTCCACCAGCAACCAACCCCAACCATCACAGACTCCACCAGCAACCAACCCCCAGACCATCACATGAAAACCCCTCCACCACAGCAAACAACCCCGACCCCACACAAAATTCCCCTCCACCAGCACAAAGCAACCCCAAGACCATCACATGACCTCCACCAACCAAAGCAACCCCAGACCATCACATAAAACCCCACCAAACACCAACCCCAGACCATCACATGACCTCCCCACCTCCCCACCCCCCCCCAGAAAAATAAACAAACCTCCACCCACACCAACCCCCCCGACCATCCAAAAATGACCTCCACCACAAAAAGCAACCCCAGACCATCACATGACCTCCACCACAGCAAACAAAACCCCAGACCATAAAACCAGCCCCCTTCCACCCCAACCAAACCAACCCCCCCAAAAAACCCACATGACCCCACCAGCACCAACCCCCAACCATCACAAAACCTCCACCCCGCACCAACCCCAGCCCCCAATCCCCCAAAATGACCCCCCACCACCCCACCACCCCAAAAAGACCACCCCACATGCCCCTCCACCAAATGCCCCTTAACAGATTGGCGTCAGGCCCCCAGCATCTTTTCAGTTTTTCTGCGTCCACAAAGTTCTTCTGGTTTGATCCAAACCCTCAACTTTCGATTCGTCCCCAAACACTTTTTTTTTCCCAAAACTTCCCTTTTCCCAAATTTTCCCTGTGTTCTTAGCCCATATTAATTTTTCCCCCTTTTTTATTAGCCAGCTCAATATGGCTTTTTTTTTTCCCCTTCTCCCCCCTGAACCCCGCATCCCGAGTTCCCCTCTTCACTGAAAAAACCCGTACACTGGCCCCTTTTGCGGATACTTTTTTAAAAAAAAAGTTTCCCCCAAATTTTGAGGACCTGTGAGGCGTCGATTTCTCAAACGAACTCTAATGTACTTGGGTCTTTTTTGCTCATTTGTGGAGCGGGGGCCCCCCCCACTTCTCTTTCAACTCCGGTTAGGGGCTGTTTTGTGCTCTCCCCCTGGGGGAGTAGACACACCATTGTAGGAAAAATCGCATTTTTTGGCTTTTTTCTCGCATGGAACGCCCCATCCCTCAGCACAAAAAGACGGTCGAGTTTCCAAAAATGAAAATTCTTTTTTTTCGGGCCCCATTTCCCCGAGTTTAATCGAACCCCAACAAATGAAACGCCCAAATTTTCTCAACTAGCTCAAAGGAAGGGTCGTTTTTATAGCTTCCAATCGCAAAACTGTTTTAAACTGCGCTAAAAACTTTCAAAAGGGTTTTTTTCAAAATACCCAAAAAGCTTTTTTACACATTTTAACCCAAACACAAGTCCCAATTAGGCCCGGTTTTTCACCGGGGTTTTACTCAACCCGAAATTTCGAGCCGGTTTTGCCTCCCAAAATTTCCGGCTTGAATAAGTGCGGGCAGGGGGCGGCCCCACCGCCCCAAAACTTCCCCCATTTTCCCCGGCGCGTATTGCACCGGATAACGTCAATTTTCATTTCCCCTCCCCGCCCGGGGCCGGTTTTCCCGCCCGGGGAGGAGCGACGGAATCCACTGGTTCCCCTATGAAAGGTAAATTTTACCGAAAAATTTAAAGGAGGGAAATTGGCGCCGTACTGCAGCGCAAATCCGGGCCCCGGGCAAAAACCCCCCAATTTCCCGGCCGAAATAAGCCGTGGAACACCCTTTAGAGCACGGGGAAATTGGTTTTGGAAATGGGCCTCTATACACCTTTGTAGATATTGCATTAACAACCAAAATTGCAGCTAGAAAAAGTCTTTTTAAAAAACAAAATTAACAATCCCCATGAATTTTGTTTCCGATCAAAAAAAATTTTTAGCTTCTTTTGAAAAAAATGTTTTTTCTTTCAAAAATAAGGAAATTTTCTAGTAAACCCCAAAAACTTTTGAAGGGAAGTGTATATATATTCCCAAAAATGGGATAGATAGATAAAAAGATAATAGATAGATAATAAAATAGAAATAGGACAAATCGGCTACAGAATTTCCCTGTTTGGAAGGCTTTTTTTTGGGTAAGGTTTTTAAAACCCCCTTTAGGGTTTTCAAAAGTTTAAAAACCCCATTTCCCCCCCCCCCTTTCCCTTGGGGTTTCCCCATCTTTGTAAACCCTTAAAACTGCCCCCCTGTGCTGACCTCACTGCCCCCCTATACTGACCTCACTGCCCCCCAGTGCTGACCTCACTCTGAGGAATCATCCTCTTTAAAGACCTTACATGAAGGGAGAAGCTGTCAAGAAACATCTCTCTTATGGTAAAACAGGCGCCGGTCCCGGTGTGATCGGCATTTTAAAATTCAATGTACCCGACGGCCTGAAGATTTAAAAAAAAAAAGGCCAAAGTGCGATTTTTAAAACAGCGGGCAACCTCTTAATATTCAGATTCCTCACACACCCTTTCCCCAAACGCGCCAGCCCCCCCATTACCATCTCTTACCAAACAAAATTTAAACCCCCTCACCCCCCCCCCCCCCCCCCCCCCTGTGCACAATACACATTAAAGGGGCCAATGCCTCGAAATCTCAACAAGGAGCAGAGCGGGGATTAAAAATTCTAACTCTTTTTGAAGGCAAAAACTTTTTTTTATGTGAGTCCCCGGGACCCTCCCGGGGCCCCCTGCTGCAGCACAGGACCTTCCCCCTTGTTATTTTTATTGTTTTGAACAAATTTATAAAATAATTGGAAATTTTGTCCCTTTTCCAAAAACCTTTTCGAATTGGAAGCATCCCCCCCGACATATAATTTTTTTTGGGAGTTAAAATCCGTCCTCCTAATTAAAAGGGAGATTTTGTTGGGCGCCCTACCTTTCAAAACCCCAAAATAACGTATAACACCAAGTTTTTCCCCCCCCCCCCCACTGCCTTCCCGGCGGGAAACAGCAGCTCTTTACCTTCCTCCCACCCACCCGCCTTGCACTGGGAATCGCCGTCCTCAGGCCACCACAACAGCTCTCCCTCACTCCGCTCTTGTCTTGCGTTGTTGGCTCCAACACAGCAAGTCTGTTCTTACTGCTCCCGGTCCCCCACACCTTTTCCCAGCTGCCTCCAATCTAAAATATGGTACTGTATTGTATCAGCATCCATACAACTAGTACATGTGTGGCATGCTGGCATTTGTAGCAAGGAACTACAATGCCGGGTTTAAACACCACACTTTACAATTTGTAGGGGGTATGATTAGATAATGTTTTTGAACATGTCGTTGGGGAACTGCCCCCCAACTTTATTTTCCTTGTCCCACAGCAGTGAGAAAACGTAAAGCAAGTGCCAGCATGCCCACCAACATATACCAATGATTCCATAAAATTAGGCATTGTTTAAAAATTTTGCTTTTTTGGGAATGTTATTTTTACTTTTTTTTCCATGGGCAAACTCACGTTTTCCAATCGAAAAAAGCATAAAACTTAATTTATTTTTATATATTAACACTTTCCTCGTACACACTTTTTTTAAAAACCTGATTTTTTTAACCCTCTCAATTTGCCCCCCTTTCTAATGTTAAGAAAAAACCTTTTTTTTCATTATAAATCTGGGTGGAACAAAAAAAAATTAAAAAGTCATTAAAAGAACTATTTGTTCTTTGCTAAATTCCCCCCATTTTTTTTAGACTATTGACAAGTTGGGAATGCGGGGCACTTTATTCCCTTGTCCCACACAGTGACAGCGTAAACTACCCCCAACCCATGCCACACCACACATTTTTGAATTTTGGTATGAACTGATTATATATGTTTTTTTTAAACATGTGCTTTTTGTAGAATCTGGCCTTTTGGGATTTTTTCCCCTTTGTCCCACAGAAGTGAGCAGCTATTAAACTACAAGTGCCAGCATGCCAAAGCAGCACAAGAGAGATTTAAAGTGAGGGGTTTGGGGGAAATTTTTCGGCACCTTTGGGCCCCCTTTTTTAAAAAAATTTTTGGTATTCTTTAGACCTGTTAACTAACAAAAAGGCATTTTCAAACCAAAAGGGGGGCCAACCGTTACTGAGGTGTACCCTAAAAATGGCCCTATTAAATTTTAAACCAAAATATAAATATTTCAATTTACTACACTGCTGAGGGCAGGGCACAGTGGAGTGAGTTTGGATGAAATGGCATCCTCCCCCTATCTCCTTGCTTGTATGCCCCAACGCGGACATTTCCCCCCTGCATAAAACGGCCCTATGGTGGGGTGTAGGGTTGTCCCCCTTTAAAATTTTTTTGGGGCTGTTCAAAAATTCTGGGGGCTTTAATACCGATACACACATACGGGGTGATATGGATTTCACCCCGAGGATGGAGTCTAAATTTTTTTTTACTTTTGCCCCCTTTTTAAATTCCTCACTATTTTCAAGGTCTCTTCTTGCTGTTAATGGTGGAGAATAATGTTAGCTACATCCAGAAAAATAAAAACAGTATGGGACTAATAAATTTCCCACCTGGGCTTTTTCGGGGACTTGTTTCCCTCCCCCCAGTTTTTTGTATAACTAGTGTAGTAGTAAATGTACTAAAATTGTAAAAAAAAAGTTTTTTTTATACAAAGGGAAATAAAAAGGAGTCCGGGAGAATGTGAGAAGTAGATTGGGGAAACAACACAGGCCTGGGGTTGGACCCCCGGGGAAGGAGGCCCCCCCCGGGCCAGGGGCGTAGTTAAAAAAATTCTGACCCTTTTTTATAAAATAATGATTATACTTAGTGGATTACAAGCTTTATGTTTTTTTTGTTTTTTTTTTATTAACAAGTAAAACTTTATTTGAAGGATCAAGAAAAAAGGTTTCAAAACCATAGTTTACATAATATGGGTAACCCCACTAAACCCTAATAAATCAAAAATATAACAAATGTACAATGTGCAGGTAAAATGCTTTTCATCAACCAACCCCCTGGGAAAGGGAAAGTAACCCAATTTTTCACCCAGAAGAAACTAAACCCCCCCGCAACAACAGGGGAAAAAATACAAAAAAGCAAAAAGAATCAACAAAACCTTTTGTTTTTTCAGTTTTTTCAGGTGAGCTAGATAACCCAATAAAGAGGCCAATGATCTAACAGGAAGTATTTTTCCCCAATCCTTGGCAGGTTTTCCCCGAAAACAGGGGTTAGCAAAAAAAAACAAAACCCCAGGACGACCGCATCTCAGGGGCTCGGGGACCCCCTTATTCCAAAGCCCAACAACCCACCCCCGGCCCAGGGGGGCTCAACCACCTTCCCCATATCTTTCAAATCTGCCCCAAAAACCTAGCTTAAGCAACCATTTCTGATGTGCAGCATGCTATTAATCAGTCCCCCCTCCACTCAGCCCACCGAAGGGGGTTCGCAGCCCGCCAAAATTTTCCCCAAAAATCCTTCCCTTTCGTAATAAAAACTTTGTTTTCGAAAGCATTTTTGACCCGGACCTAAGCTATCCGGACAGGCCGAAAAAACAAACCGTGGGGGAAGGGGATCGGGGCACCCCCTTAAAAATTTAGAAACTGGGTGAACCCGGGGAACCAAAAGCCCAACACCTTTGGCAAGACCAATTTTAAAGAGGGAAAGGGACCTGAATTAGGTGACACTCGGACATTCGTCCCCGCCCCAAAACCCTTGCCTAAACTTTCTAAGCCCCAGAAGTGGGGGGAGTAGGGCCTGGGTAAAAAAAAAAACTATTTATTCAACTTCATTTGGGAAAAAAACCCCCTTAGGGGGAAAAAACACATATCTCCCAGTTTCGTCCGTCAAGGGGCCCAGTTTCCGCCCCCATCTCCCCCTAAGCCCCCTAAAGGACCCTCCCAATTTTAAGCGAAGGGAAAAAAGTGCGTAGAAATCAAATCACAGAGCAATCCGGGGGGGGGGGGGGGGAAACCCAAATGCGGGAATGGAAATTTTTTTAAACACCGCCCCCGGTAGGCCCAACTGGAAAGGGGGGGCCGCATCTTAATCCTAAGGGTAAGTAAAAAAAAAATTTTGGGCGAGGGGGGGCCAAAAATCAACCGTAATTCTTGAAAAGGGCGAAACCCTGAACCAAAACACTGGGAAAAAAAAACCACACCCCCTGCCACTCCATCACCTCCGAGTACATGCTTTTAGCAAGTTCCGAAAGAGTCTACAGTGGCCCCTATCGGCGGAAAAAACAATACCCTTAATTAAATATAATGACGTACCTTCTGCCCAAAACCAAAAGGGGCCTTCCTCAGGAATGGGGAAAACATCAACCCTGCCCCCTTTCAACAGCAGGCCACAAAGAAAGGGTTGCGGGGGATGAAAATACCCTTATTAAATGAGAAACAAACAAAGGTTGGGCCATTCCCCTCCCATTTCCCCCCCTAGCCCCGGGCGACCTCTGACCTGCCAGATAATAAAAAATTGAAAACCGAACGGGGCCCCCCCCCTTGCCCGGGGGGAGTTAAACTTTTGCGCCCTACCCGATTCTGCGGCCCTGCCATATAAATTTAAGGGACCCGGTTTGAGGCGATTTAAGTACATTAATGGGGGGGGTACACCCCGGGGGTTTTCGGGTAACAAAATAAAAAATTTTGGTAGGAGCGTCATCAAATAAGCCCAATACCCCGCGTAGAAAGGTAATTTGTTACCCGTTTATTAATTTTTTGTTTTGCAAAATGCAAAAAAGGGGGGGGAAATTTTTAGAGTTCAAACTCCGGACCAATCTAGTATCTGTATGCCCAAAAGGTAAGGAAGAAACCCCCCCAAACCCAAAGGGAAGGCTAACACCCTGCCGTAGGGACGGGAAAAAATTCCCCAAAGGAAAAATTTTAGATTTCTCCCCAGTTGATCATAACCGAAAACAACCCGAATTGCCTTAATGTAAAAACTCAAAGGCCCGTGGGGCCCCCCAAGGTCAACAATATCATCGGCTATAGGCTCACTTTCTCACAAAAGAAGAGGCCATAGGCCCAATGCCGCAAGGCCTAACTTTTTACCGCCAAGGCTCAACCCTAGGGGCGAAGATAGGGGGAAATAGGGCATCCCTGCCTTGGCCCCCGAAATTTTTAAATTAAAAGGTTCCGAAACCCCACCCCTTTTAAACCGCTACTCTGGGATAGGGGTTTCCCTATAAAAAGCAACCGAATCCAATTATAAAAGGAGGGGGCCCAAAACCAAATGCTTCCCAAAAAGGGAAAAGGAGGACCATTCGATTGAGTCGAAGGCCAACCCCCCCGGTCTAAAGGACTACAATTCTAGAGCCCCCCCGTCAAAGGGGTTTGGCCTTAAATTTGTAAACAACCGCCTTAAATTTAACGCCGTGACTTTTCCCGGATAAACCCCGCTTGGGCCTCATGTACTAAACCATAAGATGACCTTATTGAGCCTTCTAGCGATATTTTGGGCCAGGGTCTTGCGTCCCCCCGGGGGCAAGGAAATAGGGCATAGGACTCACAGAGGCAGGGGCCTTACCAGGTTTGGGGAGAACTAAAAGTAATGGCCTCATACATCGAGGGTGGGAAGGGGCCCAAATCCCGCATGGCCACGATATACTTCCAATAACTGAGAGGGCAAGAAGTCCCTCATATGCCCTAAAAAAATTCGACGGAACCCATCGCTCCCCGGGGGGTTTAGAGGGTTGGAAAAAAAGTAAAAAGGGGTCGACTATTTCCTGCTCATAATAGGCTGTCTAGGAATATCCATCGTCTGCCGACAGGGGTGGGGAAACCCAACGCAGATGGTAGTCCCAATCTCAAATTCTGAAACGTGATCTTGAGGAGTACAAAATTTGAATGTAGACGGAAAAGCCCCCCAGATTGACCAAGGGGTCCCCCCGGGGCAATTTTTCCCCTCCGCAGACATACCGAAATCACCACCGTACCCGAAAACACCCCGCCCATGCCTGCCAAAGCCCCCACACTTTTTTCCCCCCCTGCTCAAAGTAGGATTTTTCACTAAAAAAAGCTTTTTTTCGGGGGCAAACAAAGGAAACCCTCCCCCCGGCTCTATTTTTCATTAGACGGGGGCCCCTATATAAACAAGTTCCTGCCCTGTTACGTTCCCTACTAGCTGAACTTCCCGGGGCGCCAACCCTCTCTTAAGATCACAAAGCGGACACAGGAAAACCCCTCGCGTATTTCCTTAAAAAATACCCCCGCAGCGCACTGATCCTACCCAGCGTTATCCTAAGAATACACGCCCCCTTTTTCAGGAAAGTACTGGTAGGCGTAAAATTTGTAACCAGAATGGTTCAAAAACCCACCTAGTTCTGGTGGCATGTTTAAACCAGTTAAGACACTATACCCCGGGGCAAAGATCCGAAAAACGGAGCGAGCAAGAAAATTGTACCCACTCGACAAAAGGGGGGGTAGGGACAGGGTTCAGCATAATCGTCCGGACAAAGCATTAAATTGCTGGGGAAACAGGAGTACTGCTGCCGTGGGATTCCTGGTGGGGCCCAAACAATACCCAAAAAATCCATCACAGTGAGTGTAGAGATGAGGGGGGAAGGATTTTCCCAAGGGGCCGGGGGAAAAAACGGGTCAAAAAGGTCCCCCCCCAAACCCCACTAGCCCAAATACTCGGCACAAAGGATGCGAGGCAAGCACCTCCAAACCTCTTTTTTATTACCCCCAAAAAAAACCCCCAAAAATTTTAACCCGGGGGAAAAATTTCAGGGGAAAAAAAACCCCCCATAATAACGGGACAGGGGAAAAAGAAAAAAAAATTTTGCACAACGTACCTTTCCCCGGTCATCCACTACCGCCCCTAGTTTTAACGAAACGAACCGGCGACTAATAAAATAGAGACTCCCCTGGGCCCCAATTAGTGAACTCGAGTGATAGGGCCAACCTACCAGGGGCGACTCAATAGTGGGAACCTTCGGTATCATGTGAGGGCTCCAAAAGGCAACACGATGTCCCCCATCTGCGGCTCTCGGAATTTAAAAACTAGGGCTCTCTTAAAGCAGTCGTTTAACCCCCGGACGTTTTCCCCTGTCATAAGAGATTTTTCGTTTTTGCCATAGGGGCAAAGTAAGAAGGGATTAGCCAAGTATTTGAGGGCTCCTGGAAGAAAACAACAAACTCCCCCCATATAAATAAAGCATTGAGTGGAGGAAAACCGAGAAGCAGTTTACCGAAAAAAAAAATACAAAAACCCCCCCACCTTTTTGTTTTTTAAAAACAGTGTTTTTCTTGTCGCCTACCTACCGGGGCCCCCTTCCTACCTAACTTTATAGGGCATTGCCTGCCTCTCTATGTACCTGGGGTCTTGTTACCCCCTTCCTCCTAATACCTGCTTTTTTTTCCTACCTACCTTTTTCCGTCTAAGCCTTTACCTACCTGGGGGCCTTGCCTACCCCAACTTTTTAAGGCATTGCCTCCCTCTATACCTGGGGTTTTCCCCGCCTTACCTGCTGCCTGTCTACCTATCTTCCCCGGTTCCCCAGGGGCCTTACCTATTGAAAGCCTTCCTTACCCCTTGGTTTCCCTCCTGTCCACCCCTTTTTTTACCTAGGATGCCTTGCATTTATTTTCCAGGGGTTTTTCCCCCCTGCCTGCCTGCCAAACCCACCTACATGGGGGCTTTCTTACTCCACCTACCTAAGACCTCCCGCATACCAAACCCTATCGGGTCCTTTTTTCCATTTGCTTACAACTACAAGGGCTTGCTGCCCCACCTTCTATCTGGGGCCCTTCCCCCTTTCTACAGCTACCGGGTCTGCCAACCAAAATACCTGGGGCCTTGTTTTCTACTTTTTAAAAACCTGGAGCCTTGCCGCCTAAACCCTTTCCCATCAGGTCTTACCTACCACCTGGTGCCTGCCCTTTTCCCATCATCCAAAGGGGGTTGCCTGCCTACCTAACTACCTGGGGCCTGGGCTATCTACATCACCTGTGGCTTTTTCCTGCCTACCTCCAACCTGGATCTGCTATCTTTTTACAGGGGGGTGCCTACCTATCCCCTATTTGGGGCCTTTTTGCTACCTACCTAATCGCCATCCCTCATACTGTCTTTTCTCACACGCCGAAGCAGGTACAACTTTTTCTTATCGAAGAAAGAAACATTTATTTCATTAAAAATTTTTTGGGAAAATTTAACATAAAACGAGAATATAAAGGGGATGGATTCCCTGAAACGTTGCACGTTTGGGTCCACGCCCACCTGTCTGACCATTCCCCCCCCCCCCAATTGTGGAAAAATAGATGAAGTTACCGCTGGGGAAGTACGATTCCCTTTGACTTAAAAGGGTTTTTTTCCACGAATCCATTTCCTACCCCTTCATCCAGCCTTCACCGTGGCTCAAAGGGGCGTGTGTGATTTTTTTTGAATTGCATATCAGTGAACCCCCCAGGATGACATCACCCGCCTTTTTCCCCCCTCTTATCAAAGAAAAAGGTTTTTTTTTATATTTTAAACCGTAAGTAGCTACACTGTATCAGAGTAAAACTTTTGCCTCCCAACAAAGGGTCCTCTTCAAATCCCTGCAGAACCAAAAACCCCCGGGATTTTAAATTTTTTCTTTATCAATGCACAAACCTCATTTGGGAATTTTTTTTTTAAAATTTATTTGACTGTTTGACAAATTAATAAGGACACAAGGGCGGGAAAATAAAATCACAGCACCGGGGTTGAACACTCATAGCTGCCTGAAAAAGGAGGTAGTCGAGCATTCCCACCAGGAATGAGGATCTCTCAGCCCCCCGGTCCCCTAATCCCCTGGGGATGAGCTTAAACAATAATCCCCTAAGGGAGCACTAAAAAAAAAAACGGTGCGAATTTTTTAATAATGATAAATGGAGAAAAAAAGTTTATTATTTAAAATTTTAAAAACTTCCCCCTTTCAATTTTGCTTCGGGGGGAAAACCCCTTTTAAAGGTTTCCACTTATCAAATTTTACTTAAGCAAGTAGCAATTTTTAAAGCACGTTTTTTTTTTGTTCATATCCAAATTGTTTTTAAATTAAAAATTAGTTTTTTTTCTTTGATAAAAAAAAGTTTACCTGCTTTTACTTTGAGTAAGGGGCAAAATACAAAGGAGAATGAGGAGCTCCTGGGCCCCGAGGTGGTTGTGAAAACCATAAAAAAACGCAATAGCCCCCACAAAAGTGTTTTTGACATGCCTGCCTATCTACCTATCTGGAGCCTTGTCCACCTACCTACGTGATGCATTGCCTACCTACCTATTTAGGTCCTTGCCTTTTTACCTACATGGAGCCTCATCTCTCACATGGGGTGTCCCGATTGAAAAGTTTGCTTGGAGACCCAGCAATTTCTAACAACACCCCTGGTTCCTATTTAGCATTGGACTGTGGATGTGTTCGGCTGATTAATAACATTGTTCTTAAAGGGTACGTCTATTCTACCGCTAAAAACCGCCTTGGACGACATGGATTTCAATGAGTATTTCATGTGGATTTTAGGTATTTTTTCCCGGTGAATTTATAATGAGAAAACAAGTCAAATTCATATCTATGGAATCTTAGACACGGATGCGCTTGTTGAAAACGACAGAAGAATTAACATAAGTTTTTCTTAATCTTCAAGGGGTTTTGCCACAATCTCATTTCCTACCTCCTGCCTTCAGCTCTGTGTGCTCAGAAAGGGGCGTGTGTGATTTGTTTGAATTGCATATCATGTGACCCAGCAGGATGACATCACCAGGCCTTTCCTCTCTCTAGTCAAAGAAAGGTGTGTTTATATAAAGCATTGTGAGTAGCTCAGAGGTAAAGTTTTTGCCTCCAGGCACAAGGGTCCTAGGTTCAAATCCTGCAGGAACCAAACCTGTGTTTTGTTTTTTTTTATTTTTCTTTATCAATGCACAGACCTCATTAAGGTTTCTTTTTTATTTATTTGCACTGTTTGACTAATTACTAAGGAATATAGAGGAAGGAGTACAGTGACAGTACCTGGGGTTTGAACACTCAGTAGCTGCCTGAGAAGAGAGGTGATGTCTGAGCATGTGCGACTAGGAGTGAGGAGCTCTCAGCCCTGGTCGCATCCCCTGGAGGCGAGCTGTAAACAATGGATCACTAAAGGAGCAGCTAAGACAAAAACGGTGCAGAATTTTTAATAATAATGAATGGTGAAATTGTTTGTTATTTAATTTGCAAGCTTCCCACGTCAATGTTACTTCACGGCAAAACCCCTTTAAAAACCGACTGATAAAAAACGCGTTGTATGAACTGCAAAGCATATTTTCTATTGAGGATTCGGATTCAGAGGATTATTTCAGGTTGGAATCTGTGTGGATTTCGACCATAAATACTCGCTGTGCGGACGGAGCCATAAATCCCTGATCAGGAAATGTTGTAAATTTATTGAGAATCCCGCGTCGTAAATGTTTTGCCGCATTTTACTCCATTGCGGCAATCTTGGCCAATTGGTATAACAGAAACGCGACACCGCGCTCAGCAACGAAAGTGTTACAAGTTCCTCCAAATTCTCGGATGTGTAACTTTATATTGGTTCGGTTCCTTCCCCGGCGCTGGGGCTGCTTTACAACCTTCTTCTGTTTCTTTGACTATATATATATATATGTTGCACAGTCGGTTTTACGCCTTCTGTTTGCAGAATAATGAAGCAATTACGGCGTGGCACAGGTTCTGATTATTTGTAAACCAATAAAAGTAAAGGAACAAAGTTGCATCGAAGGAAGAAATAACCCCCCCCTCCCTCCAGACGCCACCATAGAGGGAATAGCGGAGAAGAGTGCACCTGCAGAACTCTTCACAAGATTTAAGACATCTCAGACAGGACGCTTTTATGAGTCGGCTCTAAGCAGACGTCGGCTTCCGGAGTCCCGTCAGGAGGATAATGGATGGCTCCTGTGTAGCGCTGTTTTATGGAGGATGTTGGACCTGTAACTACTTTAATCAAAAGGAGCTGACAATCACCGATATCCCCGGCGCGGCGCGGATTGACTAAAGTCTAAATTTACTGTTCGAGAAGTTTCTTCTCAAAATAAAATATCCATCAAAGTTTTCAAAAAACGTTGTAACTTTTTGTCTCTATTTTCCAAGTAATGATCTGGTGCCCCCCCAACCCTCACTCCTGATGGATCTGTGATCAGATGAGCGAGGCGCCGACCCCCACTCCTGATGGATCAAACGAGCGAGGTCTAGAGGGCATTTCCACCCAAATTCCCATGAAATAAAGTTGTTAATTCGCCCTTCTATGTCGTATTGCTACTAGGTTTCTGACTGACAAGCAATATGGCGGTAGAAGTGCTCATCTAGATTTCGTAGAGTCCTAGAGGACTAACCTGCCTGGTTCATAGTGAGCAATGTGCTGGACGCAAAGGCCGGACTGACCCATCTGGGTACTAAAGGATCCTACAGAATCCATCACAAGCAGCTTGTTGATGGTTTCCACATAACAACCAGAACATAAATTAAGCCCACCAGGGTACTCAAAGATCCCAAATGATCCATCAGAAGCAGCTTCTTGATGGTTGCCCCATGGTAACCAGAACATAAATTAAGCAAAATAAACCACAAAGCTTTTCAGGGCGGCCATTGAGCTGGAGCGAAAATGGGAAAAGTTTATGAAACCAGGGAAGGTGGTGCTTGTTCTGGCAGGGCGCTACGATTGAAGCATAAGCGTCTTTGTGAAGAACGTTGATGATGGCACTTCAGACCGTCATCAACTACAACCACATGAGGTGGTTGTAGTTGTACACCTTCACAAAAGACTTGATCTTGGACCGTCTGGCAATTCTTGCCCATGATAGCAGTTACCTTGCGGGGAAAGTGGTCAATTAATGGGCTCTGGATTGGTTGCTATGAGCTCTGTTTGGTCCTATGGGCTCTGATTTGGTTGATATGAGCTCGATTGGTAATATGGCTTGATGGTACTATGGGCTATGATGGTCGCTTGGGCTCTGATTGGTCGCTATGGGTCTGATGTCGCTATGGGCTCTGATGGGTCGCTATGAGCTCTAATTGGTCGCTATGGGATCTGACTGGTTGCTATGGGCTCTGATCGGTCGCTATGATCAACAAAGATGGTCTTACTGACAGTCTTCATACATAAGGTCCAGTGTATGTATTTTTGTGTCTTGTACATTTTTTCTCTTACCATTCATTTTTTGATGGTCATTTTATCCCAGTTTATAGCAATGTCTCTTACACCCCTGCTGGTCACTGGTTAGTTGCTGCCCTACTGTTATATTCTCTCCCTCTGAACAGTTGTTGGGGTTGCAGGGCATATTTGCGGGCCGTACTTTGACAAGTAATTGCACCAGAGCATGTCCCATAAACACGGTAACATCCTCGCACTCTGCGGTCACTTCTTTTTCGGGCGCCTATGGGTCGGGGAATGGTAAACTGAATAGGAGGTCGGGCTGTAGCGCTGACCAGCACATCGTGCGGCACGTGCTCACTGCCATGCACCGTGTTCACGTACCCTAACAATTGCCAGGGTTTGTTCACACAGGGGGGATGGGCAGAGTCAGCTGTGGATTTTTCGCAGTGGACCCGCAGAATAAGATCCGCATGCAAGAATCCAAAGGAATTGGTGCGGATTTACCGTCAAACTTTACACCAATTGACGCAGATTTCTGGGTATACAGGCTAATAGCAAGTGCACAGCAGGGCCAGTATTTCAGCAATACAAATGTGCAAATATCAGAACCCCTTGTCCCAGTCCTGCCACCAACTACGTGTTCCCTACAAAAAGGAACCGTGTTTTGGTACCCGAGCAGCCCCCTCCACCTCTGGGCTTCATAGGCATCACTGTGGCTATAGTTATATCTATGCATAAAGCAGATAAAGTCCGTTACGGCAGATTTATCATCACTAAAGAACAAAAAGGGCACAAACCATAGCAAAAATTAAAGGGGTGTTCCCATCCCGCACTTTGATGGCACATCAATAGGATATGCAATTAAAGAGTAGCAGGTGCAGGTTGCTCTGGGACCCTATCTTTTTTTTTGAACAGGCTCCCGATCTGGTCAAGTTTGTGCTCGACTCTCCATTGTGTTCTATGGGAGTTCCCAGTACAGGGGAACACTGTGGTCTCCATGCTGTTCTATGGGAGTTCCCACTACAGAGGAGCACTGTGTTCTCCATTCTGTTCTATGGAGTTAACAGTACAGGGTCGAGCGCTGTGTTCCTCATTCTGTGCATATGGTGTCAAGTACAGAGGAGCACTGTGTTCTACATTTCTCCTTATGGAGTTCCCAGTAGACGGGAGCACTGTGGTTTCCATTCTGTTCGATGGGAGTTTCCAGTGCAGAGGAGCACTGTGGTTTCTATTCTGTTCTATGGGAGATCCAAGAACAGGGGAGCGCTGTGTTCTCCATTCTGTTCTATGGGAGTTCCAAGTTCAGGAGAGCGCTGTGTTCTCCCTTCTGTTCTTTGGAGTTCCCAGTCCAGGGGGAGCACTTGTTCTCAATTCTGTTCTTATGGGAGTTCCCAAGTACAGGGGAGGGGAGTGCTTTGGTTTTCCATTCTGTTCTAGGGCAGTTTTCCAGTTCAGAGGAGGCACTGTGTTCGCCATTCTGTTCTATGGGAGTTCCAGTACAGAAAAGCGCTGTGTTCTCTCTATCTATTCTATGGAGTTCCCGTACAGGGGAGTGCTGTGTTCTCTCTATTCTGTTCTATGGGAGTTCCCATACGGGGGAGTTCTTGTTTCTCTATTTGTTTATGGGGTTCCCGTAGGGGGGAGCATGTGGTCCCCATTTTTTCTTGTGATTTCCCATACGGGGCCAGTGTTTTTTTCTGTTCTATGGCAGTTTCAGTACAGGGCACTGTGTTCTCCTTTCGTTCTATGGAAGTTCCCATACAGGGGGGGGCTGTGTTCTCCTTTTCTTTTTATGGGATTTTCCAGTACGGGGAGGCTGTGTTTCCATTCTGTTCTATGGGGTTCCCCAGTCCAGGGAAGCTGTGTTTTCCATTTTTTATGGAAGTTTTTCCCCACCGAAATATAATCTAAAAAAACAGCCCCAATGTGTCCAGGGAAGGAATTTTTTTACGGGGTTAAGATCAAGTATTGTCATTGTTAAAAATTTTCATGTAATGTGAAAAGCCGCCGGGGGAGCGCGGGCCGGGCACCTGCTACGGGGGCTCAGGAGCGCGGGACCCATGATGGAGATGACCTTACCATCCTGCTGCTTCAGTGCCCCCCTCAGAGCCATTTCCCCCCCCATTTTCCTAACCCTTTACTGCAACCTTTGAGGAGGGTCTTGGGACCGGGCCCAAAACTTGACCTTCCTACACTTTTCCAAAAGGGTCCATGACCCGACCTCTGGAAAATCAACAAGGCTCAATTACTATTTGCAAAACATTGGGTTTTTAAAAGGTTAATATAAGCGCATCCTCCTCCTTGTATCACGTCAGTAGTAAATGAAATTAACATTACAACGTTCCTGTAAAGTCTGCCGTCAACAGTTCCCGAAAAAATCCTAGTAAACAATTCTTCTATTCTGCACATGGGGCTGTTTATAGTAGTTTATATTCTTTTACTGGACTTATTATAGTAGTTATATTTTTTACTAGAGGGCAGTATTTTGTAGTTTATTCTGTCATAGGGGGCTGTATTATAGTAGTTATTTTTTTTTAACATATGGGCATATTATAGTTTGTTTATTCTTGTACTAGAGGGGGTATTATAGTGTTATATTCTTGACATAGGGGTGATTAAGTAGTTTTTTCTTTTACATAGGAGCATATTATAGTAGTTATTTCTTGTACATAGGGGTGATTAAAATATTATATCTTTCATAGGGGTATTATAGTATTTTATTCTTGTACATAGGGGCTGTAAATGTAGTTTATTCTTGTAATGGGGTTTTTTAGTATTTTTTTATATTCTTGAAAGGGGGGGTGTATTTGAGTTTATTCTTGAATAGGGGGCTTTTTATAGTTTATTTTTTTTAAAGGGGGGGGTATTATATGTTATATTCTTGTACATAGGGGGCAGTATTATAAAACCCGTT